>APFE030328686.1:393842-414692 GCA_000404065.3 Pinus taeda
AAACAAGTACAATTAACTCCACTCATGATTGACAACACCTCTGCAATAAAGTTGGCCAAGAACCCAAAGTTCCATGATCGTACAAAGCACATCAATACTAAATATCATCTGATCCGACATCATGTAGAGGCCAAAACAATCCATCTCCGTCATTGTTCCACAAATGAGAAAATTGCAGACATCTTCACCAAAGCGCTTGGAAGAGAAAAGCTTAAAAGATTCAGAACGATGCTTGGACTCACCAACATCCCTTCAGATTAAGGGGGGGAATGTTGACACCTAATCCTCAGTGATTGGGGGAACTGAATGTGAACAGTCATCGAGAAGATGAACTGAACAATCAAATTCATGTATATAATAGATAGCTGGCTAAATGAATAAACACATTAGTTTTCTGGAGTTACTCCTGGCCTGACATGGCTTCCAGGTTGCTGGCACTCAGAAAATGGAAACAATACCATTCTTTCATTAGTTTAGCTATAATGGGAGTATAGCCAATCAGAGGTTTCCATTTAATCTCTAGCCACTTCTGCATCTTTGAATCGTCCATCTCTGGGAAGTTCCATCGGCCAACCAGAGCTAAATCCTGTAAACTTGCAATACGTTCAGTCAGGTAAATATTGTCCAACTTGATCGCTGCTGGCGGAGGGATAGTTTTTACGGGTTTCATGTTCTTTTTATAATAGTTTGAGGGCTTGTATTCGACATATTCCTTTTGCTGGAAATCCTTTTGGTTTCCTTTCCGAGTTGTTCTCGCCCTTGGTAGGCCATCGCCATCCATGTCCTCAGTAGTAGAGAAGGATGGACAATCACGTCAGCAAACGTGGATTGCCAGTCATTAGCCAACATGCAACACCCTGGCAGTTTTCAACCTGAATAGTTGCTTGGATCATGGCCTCAGTGGCCGGCGCGTCTGATGCAGAATCCATCTTTCAAAGTTCACCCTTTGACCTAATAGGAGTACTAACAAGGCCTAACGTAGATCTTCCGGATTGGGTAATAAAACATGAAGTAAATGTGACTTGTCCCTTTCTGAATATATTACCTAGAGGATAAAGACTCAGAAACAGAAAACGAGGTTTTTGCTGACGAGATGACTGACAAAAGGAAGCCTCGAGAATATGAAGCTCCCTTTCTCAGAAGAGAGAAAATTCCAAAAAGGCTAGTTGTCTTCAAAATTTAAGGGAGGATGACGTTAACATGAGGTAGCTTAGGGCGGAAAGAAAGTAGATTAAAAAAAAGACAGCTTCTATTAACCTAGAAGATCTGACATTATCCCCTAAAGTACCATTTTCCTTTACTCCATAAGATTTGAATCTGAAGTTATATGCCTGAGGCTGACCCAATAAAGAAAGAAAAGTATTCTGGGAAAATTCCCGGTCCCCGGACAGTTGGTTCCTGCCCAAAAAAACCAGGAGGTAAGAGATGACGAGCAGCTCGCAACCAGGACAACTACCAAAATCTCCGGATTGCAGTCATCTACCTGGAGGGCATGTAGAGGAGATTATAGGAGAAATGAATTTTCCTCATGCATTAGGACATACAATACAGTAACAACATATCTCAAAGGCACACCACCAGGGACCTATTTTGAAACGTACATCTTGATAGGGTTTGTATATGACAAAGTAATTCTTTAACTTGTATATGGAAACCCAAAACCAACCTGAATTAACAGACCCTGACATGTGAATTTTGAGCGTAAAACCAAAAACAGGCCACTGGGAGAGGAGTTCAGTCTTTAAGAAAAAACCGATATTCAGACAACAGTCTAAACCAGTAAACCAGTGTTCAAAAATCATATGAAAGCTAATTTCCTTTCTTAGAAAAGGATATAAAAATACTCCCCATCAGAATTTGTCCTTTAAATTTTTCTAGATTCCACAAAGGAAAATAAAGCTATCATTTGATGAGATGTTATGGCAATGAGAAAAAACTGACCTGTTAAAAAGTGAGCGTTTGTCTGAGTGGAGAGCACCGTGAAGCCGAGTAGTGAAAGTCCCCGCGAACCAAAATGTAATGATTCAACCCAGAGTGAAGTAGTATAATAGGGGGGCAAGAGATGACCATTACCCTCACACAGAAAGCTGACCAGAAGGAGAAAATCTCTAACAAAAAGTAAGGAGGTAAAACTAAGCACCGTGAAGCCGAGCTTCGAAAGTCCGCGCGAACCAAAATGTAATGTTTCAACCCAGAGCAAGACTTGAGCATTATCCTCACACAAAAAGCTGACCAGAAGGAGAAAATATCTAACAACAGGTAAGGAGGTAAGACTAAGCAAGAGGCCTGAACTGATAAGATGGGACGAAGGTTCAAGTTGACAAAATAAGTCCCTAAGGCCATATGCTATCAGTCTCCCTGCCTAGAAACTGGCAGGAATGGGAATGACAAAAACCAACAATACTCGCAGGGACATAACAAATAAAGTATCATAGGTACCTCTGGGGATGACACGCCTGAGCATGCAAACCCAAGCATCAACCTTTTCTATGCACGTAACCTTCATGCATCCATCCATCTAACCTTCTTGTGGGGACTTCAGATCTTGCTCTTATTGGTTAGAAGCTGGTAAAAACTCAACGTGATACATCGGTTGACAGTGCTCTCCACTCGGCACTCTCCCTGATTCTAGATTTGCTGTATTTCTTCAATAACTCTTTGCAGTCATTTGGGTAGTTGATATATCATACCATAAATTAAATTTGTGCCCTGGACCGGATAAGAAATGGAAGGGGTTGTGGGTTGTGGACAGTTAATTAAAAATTGCAGCAACTATAGCCATGGTCCAGGGGCCAAGGAACAACCAACATAGAGCTTCCATACTGCATAGGTGGTGACTACATGGTACAGAGCTCCTGAATTGTTGATGGAATACTTACTGTACTCTTCTTTAGTTGACATGTGGGCTGTCAGTTGCATTTCACAGAGATGTATACTCATTGTTCTCTCTTCAAAATTGCCATGACGTGGAACAAATTCATGCAATATTTTAGTGAGATGCATGATTTTGGTTATTTTCTTTAATTAGTTGCAGAGATTTATTTTAGTAGGTCTTGTCTAACTATGTTTTGGAATTTATTTGGAGTTCTAGAATCTATATATATATATATAGATAGATAGATAGTGATGGGGAATCATTTTTATCTTTTTGAATTGTTGATCTAAGGGATATCGCAAAAATTCTTTCTTTGAAGATGGGACTTTCCCTAAAAACCACCTACAAATTCTAGGAAAAATTTTAGATGAATTAAAAGAAACATCAGGGTATTTTTGCAGCAATACCACTTTATAACATAACAATAGACTTTTCTCGAAAAGAGTCTATGCCATTCTGCAACAAAAGTGCCCATGGGAAGTGAAGCAAGGCCAGGGAAGAGGGGCTAAGATCTTCACACTTAGATCTAAGCTACAATGAACAAATTCAGTCATAGACCTTCATAAGTTGGAGGAATTAGACACATGTCTATCTAGGGTTGGGCAACTAGAATGGAAAAAACTCCGTTGGGCTCTTAAACCATCTATGCTTTCATTAATACAACCCAAACTTTGGGAGCATCCTTGTGAAGAGGTCATGCTCACAATTACTTCTTGTCTTAGCAGGATCACGACTTTAAAATTGCAACCACTCCTTACAATAATGATATCATGAGAGGGGTATTGCAGCTGATAGTAGAAGCCCTTTAGGGGTTGAACAACATAATGCTTCCTACCTTTCACAAGCAACCCAAAATCTTAGAACTCATGGTAGAGTTTAGCTTTGGCACATTCATGCTGAACCTAGAATGTGAGGATTTGATCTTTTTAGGTTTTCTAGAAATTTTACACCAACATTATATCAGCTCATCTAGATAGTATCAAAATAAGCATGCATATGATTATCTCCTTGTTTTTAGAAGGAGATGATAACATCTGCAAGATGTTGAGATCCAAATTGTTGACCATTTGGACAAGGGAACTAATTGTATCACCAGCTTCCTATGATCTAGTCGAGGAGTTGCTCATGTAAAACATAAAATTTCCTAGAAGGGTGTTGACTAAGAAGGAGCTTAAAATGATTGGTGGAGGAAGCAAGAACAAAGGTAGTAAAACCTGCAACAAGAATGAACTAAGAAGGAGAGGACTATTTTTTCTCTGTAAGGGACCTTGGGCACTTAACCATTCATGTATAGGAGATAAGGAGGCAACAAGGGAAAAACAATTGGAGACTCCTTCAGATCATGGGGAATCATCCATAGTTTGATTCACCGTCTTTTAGGAGAGCACCCATGAAGGATCCAAGTAATCAAGTACAGATGGTGAGTAGCAACATAATGTTTTTGAGAGAGACTTGCATGACAAGCTGATGATAATAAGTCAACTTGAAAAAGTACACAGGGAAAGGAAGGAGGTAATTCCTCCTAATGATGTGGTAGACTCTTGTATAATTGAGTCCATAGATATCCAGGAGAACGTCCATGAAGAGTATGAGAAATCGGGTGTAGATAACAGTCCACCAGTACATCCATGTTTGACAACCAGAGAGGGTGAACAACAGATTGTCCCCACACATGGAAAAGGACAGGAAGAAGACTTTCAAGGAGACTCAAGTTAGGATCCAGTATTAATAAACCGACATGACGAGCATGATCATGAGGGGCAACATGAAAAATATAGTATGTAGGATAAGCCATTTCTGGAGAGTCGGTTAAAGGTTCAACTTGGAGCTATGATAGTTGAGCATTTGGTGCAGACAAATACAAAAGAATTTAGCAGGGCACCAGAATTTCCAGTAGAGGATTTTCGGGAAAAGATCATGCATTTCAAGAAAAATCTTATGATGTTGAAGCAAGGAGTCTGGACAGTCTAAGACATTGTCTTATAGGAGAATAGGAAAATTGAAGAGCTCATAAGGGTAAGTGTCGAATCTTGGGTCATCTTTCGGTAGTCATTTTTCTTGATAACAACCAGACCATCTTGTAGTTTCAATATGTGATAGTACGACATCCTCATCCACCTCTTCATCTTCCTCATATGCCAACAAAAATACAATGTTTATGATATTTTTATTAATCATCGTAGTCCTGATTCAACAAAGCCCTTTGCCACCGATCTCTACAATCGCCTTTGCAAACACAATATTAGAGCATTTTTTGACATTGAAGAATTGAATGAGGGAGATGGCTTAACTTCTGAAATCGAATTGAATGCATTATTCAAACGACCTCCATGCACATAGATATTTTATCTCCCTGATATGAAGAATCAATGGGGTGTTTGAAAGAACTCGTGTTGATGTTTGACTCAAGAGCACCTATCATTCCTATGTCCTACTATGTCAAGCCATCCAATCTTAGGTGGAGTAATGGATTGTATGATCAAAATTTGGACATACTCCAAGAGAAGAAAGTGCTTGATCATCATCAAGATAAAAAACCATGATATGAGTCTGACACCATTAGAAAATGGAGGCAGGTTCTTTATGATGTTATTGATATAAGTGGTTTTGAACTTGACAAGTATAATGGGTTAGGCCTCCTATTCTCCCTAATAATATGACCTTCAATTTGTTTTATTGATAGGTTTATTGCATTCTATGTACACAATTTTGACTACTAATTATACTCTTAATCTTGTTCAATGACGAGAAACAACTCCTCGAAAACGTCGTGGAAGAACTGTTGAAAAAAGTTCCAAGAAAGCTCCATGTGTCCAAATATCCGATTGCATTAGAGCATAAAATAGAATACTTTGAAAGGGAAATGTGTTTGCAGTGGCAAAGCGACCATACTAGAGTGATAGGAATTGTGGGATTTGGCGGGGTTGGGAAAACATTGTAGAAATTCCCACTGTAGATCAACAGACTATGCAATATACTAAAACACAATACAAGATCTACTTCTACAACACTTTGCGGAAGCTTAATCGAATTTAGAAAGATCAAGAGAACACATATAACTAAGACTGAGAAATCAATCAAACATAACACAGAAGAAATAACCCAGGGAAATCCTCAACCTAAAACCCCAATCTCTGTATTATCATACAAGTGGAAATATGTTCAAGTTACAAAAAGAATCAGCTCTCAAGCTATCTTGCTCTCTTTACAATCAAACAATACAGCTCATAGATAGTCAAAGGCTCTCACAACCCTCTTCCCTCCAAGCCTCCTATTTCCTTGCGCAGTTTTTCCTAGGGTCCAATGCTTCCACTTGTGTGAATTCCTACCTCACACTGCTCACTTGGCTCAGAAATAACTACACAAACCTGAAGGAGGTAAATCCTTCTGCATGGATGAGTTTCCTTTATAGGAAAAATTCATTCAATTGATAGTACATTGTCCCTCCTATGATCTTGACTAGGTCTCTGATAGAACTGACATGCATGAGTTATTTATGAGAGAATATTTAGTTATCTGAAGTGCAGCAGTTACATGCATGTAAGCATTAACTAACTAAACTCACAATTAATTCAACAAAATGTTTGAATTAATCTAACTGGGCTTGACTCAGTTAACATAGCCAACTAATTACAACTCATCCTTATCTATTTAACTAATGGATAAATTCATCAATTAATGGAGAAACTGTTGCATGTCCCCACATAGACTTCATGTTTGATTTTCTACAACTAATTAACTCAAGATGAATTAATTAATTATTTTACAAACAACTACTAAGATCAAATTCGAGTTTTACTTCTCTATTTCAGTTCAAGGACTAACTAAAATAGGAATCCATCCCGAAATGCTATTTATGGCAATGCTATTTTTAGCACTTCCATTTTTCATTCCTTGTTGCTATGTCCAACGCTAGTACCTGAACTGCTATTTATGGAAATGCTATTTTTAGCATTTCTTGTTGTCATTTTCAACATTCCCTCTCAACAAGAAAGGCATTCAACTTGAACCCGATCTTGAACCTTTAGAATGTTCTGCCTGCAACACTTCTTCCAAGTGTTGTTACTTCAGCAACTCTAGAAACAAAAAAACTCCCAACTGACCTTCATGTTGGGTTAGAAACATCCTCTGATGCTGAAGCTCCATTTGCCACTGACAAGTGCTCCCTCTCTGACCTCTGAGCTACTACAACACTCCATGCATATCGTATTGTTGCACACTTCTCTGTGACATCCTGCGCCGTGCAACACTCCTGTGCCTCTCACATTGTTGCAGCCTGCTAGCTCTGCGTTGTCTTGGGATTCCTGCACTGTAGCTCTCTCTGCCGCTCCATCCGCAGTTGTCTCTACGCACTCAGCCAGTCCTGCTACTCCTCATCAGGGCTCTCATAGCAAGTTCTAATCAAAGAGGTTGTGTACCTCAATGATCCTGTCCCTATTCCAACCTTCTTGGGACTGTCACTCCACATCGCCCCACCTCCGACCTAGAGGTATGGATGCATGTGATCCCTCTGCCCACTTGGCTCGAACTTTCCCCCTACTAGAGGCCCCTGAATGAGTAGATGTCTCTACTCGATCTCCTCTTGACTTCTCTAGTTGTGGCTGCTCCACAACCTCCTAAATTTGCTTCACCAATTGTGGCTCCTCCACAATTGTCTGAGAATTCTTCTGGCGCTGCATGATGAGAGGTAATTTACTATCCCTCTCAACCACCAAGTCTCCATCAATTGCCTTGCTCCTCAAGGCTTTGCATGCATCTTGAACCTTAAGAGCATACAAGTTCTTGACTCATGAACTAATCTACTTCACCTGTCTAGTGGTGATGTGTCGAAGGAAAACCTTTCCCTTACTGAAGACTACATCATAGCCGTTGTATTCCAGCATTGCGATTGACACCAAATTTTTCCTTAGTCCTGGTGCATACTTGACATCGGTCAAGGTAATACGAGCTCCATGCTCCCCCTAAAAAACAACCGTGCCTACACCTGAGACACTATACTTTTCATCATTACCCATCGCTATGAGGATTTGGAGATATTTCTCCTCCAAGGTACTGAACAAACTCTTGTCGCCGGTCATGTGGAAAGAAGCTCCACTGTAAAGAAACCAACCACAACTCACCATGGATGAAAACATGCATGCGAAAAGCGAGAAATCCAGCTCAAACTGTAAGGTTAGTGCCTCACCATCAGATCCCTTCGAGGAACCCTTCTTGGATTTCTTCTGTGGACAATTCGTAGCATAATGGCCCACTTCATGACATTGAAAGCATTGGACTTTCGATTTGTCAATCTTCTTCCCACCATGGGAAGAACCAGATTTGGGATGGGACACCTTCCCTTTCCCTTTCCTCGCCTTACTCGCTAAGGCTATATTTTCTTCATAATCTTGCTTCGATGAGGATCCATCTCTGGTTCTTCTTCTTATTTCCTCCTGCATCAAATCCGACCAAATTCGTTCCAAATCTGGCAATTTTTCTCTTCCATTAACCAAGTCTTGGTAGCTATGCCAGCTCTTAGGAAGACCGAGGAGTGCAAGACTCACCATGTCATCATCAGCGGTCATGATCCCTACACTTTCAAGCTCTTCCCTACAGGTGGTGAGCTTGTTCAGATATGTAGAGATCATGTCGCCCTTTTACACTTGATGTTACAAAGATTGTATTTTAGCACCAACTTCCTCTGATCATTGTTGTTCTGATATAGATCTTTCAATGTTTTCCACATCAAAAACAATGTCTCCTTCCCACGGAGGCTCGAGACAATGTGGTCTCAAACTCCCTCCAGGAGGAATCTCCTTGCTCTAGCCACACATTTCTTCCATTTCACCAGTTGAGTAGCATCAGTCGGCTTGGGGAATTCTTGATCAATGAAGCCCTTTAGACCATTATCCTCTAATACTTCTTCCATGCAATCCTTCTAGGCTATATAATTCGAGCTGCCACCAAGGGCATACTTGAGTCTTAAACCATTGAACACCATTGGTGAAATTGCCATGTGAGAAGAACTCGATTTCTATATTCAGGAACCACAAACTTCAAACTTCTCCCTTCTTGTATACTGTTCTTCACCTTGATCACCTTCGCTCTGATACCATGTAGAAATTCCCACTGTAGATCAACAGATTATGTAATATACTAAAACACAATACAAGATCTACTTGTACAACACTTTGTGGAAGCTTAATCTAATTGATCAAGATCAAGAGAACACATATAACTAAGAATGAGAAATCAATCACACATAACACAGAATAAATAACCCGGGGAAAGCCTCAACCTAAAACCCCAATCTCTGTATTATCATACAAGTGGAAATATGTTCAATTTACAAAAAGAATTAGCTCTCAAGCTATCTTGCTCACTCTGCAATCAAACAATACTGCTCATATACAGTCAAAGGCTCTCACAACCTTCTCCTATACCCTCTAAGCCTCCTATTTCCTTGCGCAGTTTTTCCTGGGGTCCAGTGCTTCCACTTGTGTGAATTCCCACCTCAAACTGCTCACTTGGCTCATAAATAACTGCACAAACCTGAAGGAGATAAATCCTTCTGCATGGATGAGTTTCCTTTATAGGAAAAATTCATCCAACTGATAGTACACTGTCCCTCTTCTGATCTCAACTGGGTCTCTGACATAACTGACATGCATGAGTTATTTATGAGAGAATATTCAGCTATCTGAAGTGCAACAGTTACATGCATGTAAGCATTAACTAACTGAACTCACAATTAATTCAACAAACTGTTTGAATTAATCTAACTGGACTTGACTCAGTTAACTGAGCCAACTAATTACAACTCATCCTTATCTCTTTAACTGATGGATAAATTCCTCAATTAGTGGAGAAACTGTTGCATGTCCCCACGTAGGCTTCATGTTTGATTTTCTATAACTAATTAACTCAATATGAATTAATGAATTATTTTACAAACAACTGCTAAGATCAAATTCGAATTTTACTTCTCTATTTTAGTTAAGGGACTAACTAAAATAGGAATCCATTCCGAAATGCTATTTATAGCAATGTTATTTTTAGCACTTCCATTTTTCATTCCTTGTTGCTATGTCCAAAACTGGTCCCCGAACTACTATTTATAGCAGTACTATTTTTAGCACTTCTATTTTTAGCATTTCTTGTTGTCATTTTCAACAAACAACCCTTGCAAAATAAATGTTTAACCATCAGAGATCACATTACAATAGATCTTGTTTTTTATTTGATGTTAGAGACAAACCTTTAATTTCCTTGTAGAGTCAGCTTCTTAAGGACTTGGCTCAATGGAACGGGAAAATAACCAGCAACAATGAAGGAATCGAGATTCTAGCAAGGTATCTTGCAGCTTCTAAAGCTCTAATCATTTTAGATGATGTAGATCATATTCAACAGTTGAATGCATTACTTTCACCAGCAAAGGGTGTCCTTCCTTTCGGTAACCTGATTTTAGTTACCTCTCATAATAAGGATGTTCTTATAAGATGGGGAATTGTAGAGTCATCCATATACAAGCTCACAGGACTGGATCCACAATAGTTGAAGGAGTTCTTCTACTGGCATGCCTTTCACTAATTCGTTTAGGTGTAGGTTTTGAAGAAGTGTTTAATCTATTTTTGAAAACTTGCGATGGATTGTCTTTATCTCTCATTGTGCATATACATGGTGAGAAACATTTGAAGTATTGGGAGGCCGAATTGCGCAAAATCTCCAAAGTACTTCCCACAGATATCCAAAGTACTTCCCACATATATCCAAAGTAGGCTCAAGATTAGCTATGATGGCCTGGACCAAAAGGAGAAGAACATATTCTTAGACATTTCCTATTTATTTATAGGAAAAGACAGGGATACATCGATAAGAATATGGGATGAATTCTGAAACCTTGAGCCTTTGCGCAACCATTTTAGCCACCTTTTGCAACCAGAAGATGCTGCAGACACCAAATTAAAGCAGCAAATAAACAATTGAAGCCTCAAAAACCTCTACTGCTACCATAAAACCCTGTTTGCGCACCAAATCGTCAATTTCCAGATATTCTTGACAAAACCAGAACGACCCTATAATTTAAGCTATGCACAATAATTATTAAAAGGTTAATTAATTAAATTAATTGAAAAAAGATTGAAGAAAGCCTTACTGTGCATCCAAACCCCTTTTCTACAGGTTGTAATTACCCTCCCCACTGTTCCAGACCTTCTGACCTTACTCCTAAAGCCACAGAAAAAGTAATTCAGTTGAATTAACCAAATTATGGCTTCCCAATGCACTTTGGATGTAAGACCCTTGCAAACCCCTCACTTGGATATTGACCACCTCCCATTAGCCGACAAAGAATTTCAAATTAAAGGCACTGTTTCCCCTAGCCACCCACTGAAACTCCACTGTTGGAGTAAAGATAACTTCCTAAACCAAAATGATGACATTCACCTATGGGAATCAAATTTACCTAAATACTTGTTCCCACAGGTACACCTATTCCCAGAAATAATCCACTTCTACCAAGCTTGCTATGTCCCCAGTAAAAGAGCCATAGTCTCCCCTGACTAACAGGTTTTATTCACCATTACTGCAGAGACAATAAATCAAATTCTGCAGATCCAGACAAGCCCAAATAAGACCCCACTTTCTATTAAAGGCTTACTTGAACTCTACACAAAGCTAGACCTTCTCAAGAAAGCTCAGATCTTTTAGACTTTCATCATTGAAGAGTCTCATACTCCTACATATAGTCCTCCATATGCTGCCACCATTTTCTCTGGGAGCGCCAGACAAATTATAACCATGCTCTCTTGTCTTCTAGGATACACCACTAATGAGCATGCGGATGAAGTTATATTGGCTTTCTTGTCTATTTTTTTCCCAGGAAAGCCTCCATCTATAGTTTACAACTTTGCTCAGTTCTTGGCAGACAAAATCCATAAACAGTTTATCACATTGCCAAATGAGAGAGTATTCAAATACTCATCAGTATTGTTTCACATGTTCCTCTATTTTCAGTCAGACAAGTTTCCAGTCAACATCCAAAATTTAGACACTAAGGGCCATCCAAGGTCTGTCATCTTTTGGAAACCATTGATCCAAAAATATTCCATTGTTTTTAGTTATAAAGAGTTCATTGATTCATTTGTTCATCCAGTTATAAGCATGTTAACCAGTAGCTATCAACTTAGTACCAATGAGGAGATTAAAAGAGTTTTACAGTTGTCTAAGAACAGTAGAGTGGGAGACTGGTATCTATACCAGGACCACACAGAAATCAGGATATATGGATGCCAACTCACTCCCTACAAGCTGCCCAAATACCTCCCCATGAGGATATTTGCATTAGAAAATTTCAGGCATATCATAAACTCTGATGGGGTTAATTTTCTGTCATCTAGAAAGAAAACTCAGTTTAAGATCAAAAACCAATTGGGCCCTTTTATTTGTAATAATAGGGAAGCTAGACAAGAGGTAGAGAAAATCTTACGGCAAATGAACTTCAAAAGCAGTTTCATGTGGCAGTATGACCCTAATGGAGTCATAAACAAACTAAGGCTCAAATTCAAGTTAAGTCCTTTCATACATGAGCCCAGGCAAGACATTGAAACATATGCCTGTTGGATACCTATACCAATAGGTTTCATATTTCATGATTGGCAAATATAAGTGCCAAATATTCTCCATTTTTGCTGCCACAAAGGTTCCATATTTACAGAGAAAAGAAATGGTGTATCTAGGCCTGCATATTCACAAAAGTTTATGGATGACCCAACAGCCTAATCTGGATCATGCCATGTTTTCAATTTATGTTTTAGAATAGAGAATGATATCTGTCCAAACTGTTTAATCTTGGCAGATCAGTAGCTAGGTAGAGAAACTAAGGTTCCCAACGGCTTAATCTGGGACCTTGGAAGGAATAAGGGTAGTGTTAGATAGGAAATGAAAGCAAAAAAGCCAATGAAAAAGAAAAGGGCATTCAAAGGGTTTGCAAGTCCAAGTGCACCCTCCAAGAAGGAACAAAAAATGTTAGGTGAACTAGTTGGGTAGGTAGATGAGGTTGCAGAAATGATGTTTCTTCAAAGGCCAAAGTTGCTAAGCAACATCCAAATGTACAATATAGTGGAGCATGACTAACTTCCTCTCCCATATGTATATTACTCATTACTAACACCCCTTCATGGATTGGTTCATAGGGCAAACTCAAGGTCTTGTGATGGTACTTATGGCCTTCAAAAGCCACATTTCTTGTGTAAAACTCTTTTCATTTTCATCTACTCTTGACCCCCAGATATTTTCAAGAAGACATATCGGCACTAGACCTCATCCATATGTTCCCTCCATATTAACAACTAACTCTACTACTTAGCTCCCTATACTCCATTACCCCTACTATTATAACACCATGGTGTATAAATCCCCCATTGTATAAGTATTTCCCCCTGGTACTATAGCCATAATCTTCACTCCCTGGGAATTGAGTTAACACCTGGTTAAGGTCAAGAACCCATGTTCCACCTTTTCCTCCATCTCAACCCGTTTCCCTACCCAAAAGTTCCATGTTGGCCTTAAAAAACCCTTGAAAAAAACCTTTGAATCCCCTAAAAAACCACCCAAGGGAGGAAGCATTATGGAAATACCCTCCTCCCGCCTTATCCTAAGGTCGGGAGCCAGCTATTCCTTTTTTGTTGTATATATCCGTCGGACTCCTTTTCCTATAGTTTCTGCCTTCACAAATCTTTGTACCCAACTTTTGCATAAAACCCGCAAATTTCACGCTTTTCTAAGGTTGGTGGACCAAATTATTTTTGTAAAGAAAATCATGAAAAACCCCCGAAAATCATTTATCACATGGACGGGCCCGCCGGTCGCGGATTGCCGTAAAATATAGTTTTTTAAACCCGCCCGCTGGCCGCTATCTCCCGTGCAGATTATCCGTCCGATGACCGTCCCATGGCAGCTATCCCAGATCTACGGCAAGCAGCGATTTCGGGAAAACCCAACGTCCGACAGTTAATAAAGACAGGTGTTATAACCCGTGCAGGTTGATCGCCCGACAGCCGTCAGATCGCGCGCCCAAGGATCAACGGCTCACATCCATATCGGAGGGCCCCCGACGTCCGACAGATACCTTCCGATATCTGTCAGATGCTTACGTCACGCGGGGACAGTTGTCACGCCCAAATTCCATCGGAGCCCCCTCTGACAGATTCTTTGCCGTGCAGGAGGGGTCCCGATATGGCGACACCTGTCCCGCCCACGTCCTCGTCCTGCTGCCATGCACGTCATCACCACGTCCGCTCACCTCGTCCCTCATTCGCCCACCTGGCCGCCACCTCATCGTCCCCGTGGACCGGTCTTAGGCCGCCACGTCACCCGATGACGTCCTGCTGACGTCATCCAACCCGGGCCCTCATGCTGACGTCATCCAAAAAGCGCGCCAATAAAACTATAAAACCATATTTTACGGTTTTTTCACCAATTTTGTCATTTTTCTGAGAAAAGCGCTGCTCCGCTGTCTGCATGCACTCCACGACGACTGTTCTACCAGCCACCCTACGACCATTTGCAAGAGCTCAGAGCGCTAACCCAGCTGCTACCTCATCCCAAGCTACTGTTAAACAGGTATTTGAGTCTTCGTCTTCCTTCGAACTGGTTTTTTCATAATTTCTTGTAAAATCCACCATAAGCAGCCATAAGATTGAAATTCCACCAAGAAACCAACTACACCCTACCTCTACTGGACCGTTTAGAGTTGAAACACAGTGGCGGAGACCTCATTTAGACTTCAATTTCTGTTAAAACCCTGCCCTGTTCGCGCAATCGTGAACTCACTGCATTGCTCCCAAATTGTCAAAGAAAGTCTGTCAAACTGCATAAAGGCCTCCTCAGAGAGTTCAAACACTGTTGTATTTGACTGTGCACCAACCCTGTTGGTTTCTGTCCCCCTCAATTTCACCATTTCAATTGGCAAACCCGGCATCTCAAGAAATACTTGAGGCAGACATGGATGCCCCTGCAGGATCAGCAGCCCTCAATGTCACTCCCTTGAATGCTCCTCAGAGAGAGCTGGACTGGCAAGACTTTGCGAATTTAGACTACCAGATCTCAGAAGATGCCCCATCCAGATGCACATTCCACATTCATCTGCTAAATGAATTCAGGGCTAGGCACAGGGATGGAACTAATATCCTAGGCATTTGGGAGTCCTCCCTCCCAACTTTTAAGATGCCCCAAGTCAAGCAGTTCCCTGACCTTATCTACTTATGTGCTAGTTGTTATGATCCAACACAGAGGGCTGTAATGAATCCTCAAGGTGAGGTTGTATTTTACACTACCCCTCAGGCCATCAGGGATATGGTCCAATTCAAAACTCAAAGGAAACTGATTCCTTTATCCCTGCTGGACCTAATCAATCAACGGTCCAAGATACTCACAGAGGCAAAGATCCTGAAGTGAAACCAACTATTCATTCAGAAATCTGATACGGTGCTACACCCTCCCATTTTTTATGGCTACTTGAATCAACTTGGCCTGGATCTGGCCTATATGATAAGCTCAGTACTGGGGTATAAGTCAATGGAATTCATAGAGGAAACTGTGCTAGTCCTGATGACAATGTTTGCCCCTGGTAAGGCCCCCATCTGCTATGACTATGCCACATATATCTCTGACAAGATACATGAGCAATTCTTGCACTTATCCAGAGAGAGAGTGTTCAGATACACTTCACACATTTATCATCTTATTCTCTATCACCAACATGAGAAATTTTCTTTTGAAATCAAGAGCACTGATGCAGCAGGAAACCCAAGATTAGTGGTGTACTGGAGCTCAATCTTTCATATCCATGCATATTCACCCTATACATACTGTGAGTTCATAGATTTGTTCATTCATCCGGCCCTATCTCTATTCATGATAGAACCTCCTCCAAGACTCACTGATGAAATGCAGAGGATTCTGCAACTGTCCATCGCCTACAGCATAGGAGACTGGTATTTCTACCAGCATCACACCGTGATTAGGATATATGGGTGTGAGCTGCGGCCTTTCAGGCTGCCCAGATTTGTGCCCATGAGGCTCTTTGCCCTGGAGTACTTCAGACAATTCGGCAATGCCGATCAGATCCATTTTGCAAGAAAAGGCAAGAAGGCACAACTCAAAGTTAAAAACCAGTTGGGTCATTTTGTTCTAAACAAAAGAGAAGGGTGGATAGAGGCAGATAGGATCTTGGAAGGCCTTGGCCTAACACTAAGCTTCCTTTGGAAGCCCTATGACCCCAACGGCTTTATATCCCTGAGGAGGCTGAGATACAAACTCTCCAGCTATGAGCATGAGAGCATGTTCCACATATCAAGACATGCCAACCAACCAAAATGGAAGAAAAACACCTTGATAGAGCCTGTATCTCAAGAAGAGCTAGTTGAGAGGGCTAGAAGACATTTGTTAAAAATGGCTGACTTGGAATGTCCTTCTCAGGCGCCTGCTCTACCAAGTTCTCACACATCAGCACCAGCTTCCTCATCTGCAACACAACAAGAGGTAGCACAGACTTCAGATCAAGGACAGAGCAAGGGAAAAGAAATGGAAGAAGCAGATGGCCAACAGGGCCAACAGGGCCATCAGCAGCAACCCAAGCAACAACAGCAACAAACTGATCAACAGGATCAGGAGAAACAAAGAGCAGAAGGCCAGGCAACCACTCAAGAAAACACAACCAACATGGCGCCTCCTAGACAGGATTCTAGGGTAGACTCCTCTGTCCTCCAAACCCCTCAGAGGGAGGACACGAGCAGAAAAAGAGAGAGGGAGACCCCTCTCACAAAAGGACCAGATAAAAGGCAGAGGCTCAACCCTTTCTCAGAGGAAGAAATGCAAAGCCTAGAGACCTCTGCCAGCTCCTTGCATCAGGAGCAGGATAAGGCAGCACTTGGGGAGGTCATCTCCTCAGGACAATAGCAGAATACAGCTGCAGGCATAAAGGAGCAGTTCAAAGACGCCAAAAGGAGGAGTGAGCCAATCAAAATTCGGCTCTATAATCATTTGTTGAATATGGCTTCGGCAAACCAACAAAGGCTGATGGCTGCCTTTGATGTGCAAGAAGGCAAAATGACTATGAGCCATTTTGCCCCTACAGTGCAGCAACCTCAAACAGCTGTAGATTATATAAGGACTAATCTAGAAGTCCTTTCAAAAGACATCCACCCCATAGACCAAATAGAACTCCACAAGCAGACGGGTGAGATGGTCTATGCCACTTTGGCAGATAAGACCTTGATCAATTATAGGCTGCAAAATAGCTTGAATAATACTGCAGCTCAGCTTGAGTTGGAGAGGGCATCCTCTCAAGCTAAGGACAACAGAATCAAGGCATTGGAGGAAATCATCATAGAGTTTGGGCATGACCCCAATGACGTTAAGGCAATACAGCAAGTCCTTAAACTGAGGGATGCAGATATGGCTGCAATTAAAAAGAAAATGAAGATCCCCCCAAGTCTACATCCACAAACAGATGAAGTTGCCCAGCAGAGGCAAGAAAAGGATGCAGCAGCATTACTAATGACTTTATATAAAGAGCTGATAGACACACAACAAAAGCTGCAGGACACAGAGACCACACTAGAAGCAGCACTACAAAGGAGAGAAGCAGGGCAATCGTCCAAACCGCCCACAGAATCAATAGACCTGGAGGAGACCCCTCAAGATACCATCCCCCCAAGGCAATAGGCACCAGAAAAAGCACCAGCCACTACAGCACCAGCCACTACAGCACCAACAACAGAACAGGCTGAGAGCCTAGACATGCTGAAGCTAAGGCAGGAAATTCATGTACTAGAGTCTCAGATGTCAGAGCTCAGTCAAGCCAAGGACAGCTTAGCTAAGATAAATGAAAAATATGATAAGTCTAAGCAAAATGTGGCTGAGAGGGAGAGAGAAGTAAAAGCTCTGAGGAAAACAATTGCAGAGCTAGAAAAGGAGCTCAATTTTGAGAAAGTTACAGCAGAGCTCAAGCAAGTAATTTGGACTGCCATTGGACAATCAATAACTAACCAATGGGAGTACATTGATGCCATATATGAGCAAGTGGGACTCATTGGCAGGGCAAGGAAAGAATTACACAGAGCAAGAAATTCCCTAGGCAACATGGCCGACCTTGCCCCTAAGATGATTGAAGTGCTAAATTATAGGACAAGTTCCCAGTTGGTGAAAATGGGAATTGGAAATAGAACTGAAACCATATCTGTGATCAAAAGAGTCACAATAATGAAGAATTTAATCCAAACCCTGGACAGGAGAATCCAGGATATGTAGGCAGATATAAACAAGTTTCAGAATAGGTTCTTGGCCCTGCAGGACAGAGGGCTTCCCAGCTTGCTAGAATCAGGGAAGCTACTCTCTCATGAGAAATATATCAAGAGGGTAAGCACTTTTGCAGCAATTCAGATTGCTGAGACACCAGGGACATCTTCAGCAGGCCCAATAACAGGACAAACTCTTTTTGAAAAATTGGATAATTTGTTTTTTATCAAGAATGAAGTATCACATCTGTTTGATGAGCCTCCCCATTTCTACAAGTATACAGAGGCTGATGAGACCTTAGGGTCAATTTTGAAACATCAGCTTCCTCCTCCAGATACATGGCAAGATTTAATAAGGTTACTTTTGAACCAAAGTTGAAAGATTAAATCTTTTTCAGCACAAAGTCTATATTACATATACAGGTGGGCAAAAGCCATGACAGCAAGCATGAAGACGTTGAGCCAACTCAGCACAGATACTCGACCACAGCAACAGCATCAGCAAGCACAGGTGGCAGGGCCAAGAAGACACAAAAAGTAAAAGTTGCAGAGCACTTCATTCTGCAGTTATGATAAAGCCACATAGCTGACTCCGCAATGCCCAAAGGTCAAAACATTATCCTGACATGAGTTAAAGGCTTTTTAAGAGTCACTTATGTTTGTAATTACTTCTCATCTACTCTCCATGTGCGAGTGTAAGAGATATTTTCCTCTCAGATGACTCAATACCTGAGATATTTTTGTATGAAACCTCTATATATTCCCCCTCGCGTTGGTTTAGAGGGGTTGGACTCTGGATGTAAGAAGTCTCTCGATATCTCATCTGTTATTCTCTTTATTGTAAACTCTCAGACAGTTAATACAAAGGACAGTGGGATTTCTTCAAGCATGTTTGTCTCTTGATCTCCTGATGGTGTATGGCTCAAAGTTGCAGGATTCCTGTGTATTTCATGGCTCAATAAGTTTTTCTCATCGCTCTTTGTTTCACATGTGATCATTGTTCTTTCATATGTCTTTCATGTTTTCCATACACTCAAATATCTAGTTAGCAAGGAAAAAGAATAGTCTCAGGATTTAATCATTGGTTACCCTGAGCTCAGTCCAAGCTATCTTATATGTTTTCTTCAGTCAAAGTATTTAAAGAGTAATTCTTCAATGCTACCTTTAATACTACATCATCACAGTGCTTTGTTATTTCAGGAATTCAAGTAATTGCTCCTAAATAACGGACCTCTTTCACATCAGTCAGCTTAAGTAAAGAAATCTTAATTGCTCTTTGCTAGTAGCTCTTCACCTCACTCTCACAATTTACAATTTGGTTCATGGAATACACACAGGCCCTGTAGCTGTACCCCCACCTAGTCAAGATCTCAAGGGAACAACTGTCCACGACCCCATTGCCCAATGGATTAGTTTCACCTGCAGACAGACTCTAAAAGATATCAGAAGCATCCTCCCAACCAAACACAGAAAAAACCGAAAATTTCATTTCACAACTAGCCTAAAACCTTTATCAAAGACAGTGACAAACCTTATAGAGAGAGCCCTCTCTGACTACAGCTAGGCTAGAAGCTGTAGCCCAAAGATTGGTTAGTGGTTACCCCGGCCGTATTCCCTAAGGAGTCATAGGGAACAACCTGGGTGTTAACATAAATGGCGACTCCGCTGGGGACTTTCAGGATCTAAAGGGACTGTACTTAAAGTCGGAAAATCAGTCAAGAACCTTTCAAAACTGCCCCTGGATAAACATCTGCAGCTTGAAAGAAGAGCTGATTAGGATATCTTTCATACCCAGCACAAATATAGATAACCCTTTCATAAACTCCTGACCAGTCCTTGCTAAATTCCTTGCTATACAAAGCCTTCATAAAATCCGAAAGGACTAGCTCAGAAGCTGGCTCCCAAGAAGAATCTCCGGTACACAAGGGCAAATCCTGACCCCAACCCTCCTGCTGTCTTCGAAAATCCCAATACAATCCCCAAATTTGTTAGGAACCAGCAAAAACAAGATCAACTTGCTGACATCAGTCCACAGCCTGAGCATCCTAACTCAATCCCCACTCCAATCAAAGTCCTATTCCGTTCTACCCCTAATTCCCCTAGTTCCCCTTCAACATCTCAAATTTCCCCACCAATCCCATCTTCTCCCACACAAGTTCTTTTATCCCACACTGTTATACCCTCCATACCTGTTACCCCTGTGATACCTTTCGTTCCTCTTGTCCCAGTTGTCCTAGTCAACCCCCAAAATCCAGCAAATATGGCCAGGTATGCACCTCTGCAACTACCTGCCAATCCAGTGGCTTTACCTCAAGATTATCAGGCCAAAATAGCATACTTTGAATCCACTGGTCCTTATTCAGCTATTCAGCATGCTAAGAGAATGCAAGATCATTTCGAAAATTATGAGATAGATGATGAGACTGTGAGGATGAGAATATTTGTCCAAAGCTTAACAGGGGATGTGCGAACATGGTTTAGATCTCTGCCTGCAAACAGAATCACCACCCCTGATGAGCTCTACCAATCCTTCACAAATAGATGGGAGAAAAAGAAGGACCCCTTACATATGCTTGGTGAATATGACATGATCAGAAGAGGTCCTCAAGAGACAGTTTCAGAATACTGTGCTCAGTTTAATAATGTATACAATGAAATACCTCAAAACCTAAGACCTCCCCCGGATTTAGCCTTATA
>APFE030328687.1:0-10511 GCA_000404065.3 Pinus taeda
GGTTGGGAGCCCTTTGGAATGGAAATATATTTTCGTTGGTGGCAGAGGCATCAAATACCCACTGGGAGATGTTAAAGATGCATCATGTTACTACAAAAGAAATACTTTGCCTCTTCAATGTATATGTTCCGGTAAATGCCGGAGAAAAAAAGAGCTGCTGGGACTCCTTAAGGCAGCAAGCAGATCTGGTCACTCTAGAAAATGTCATCATAGCAGGCGATCTGAACACTACTTTGCACTCTTCTAAAAAGAGAGGAGGCTCCATTGTACGAGACTCGGCAAGGGAATGGGTTGAGGATCTCCTTCAAGACTGGGATCTGCGAGATATCAAGCCCTTCTCAGGTATGTTCACTTGGTCTAATAAAAGAATTGGTCCTAGTCATATCACAGCAAGGCAGATAGATTCTTAGTGCATAGCTCCTTTCTTCTGCTCAGCCTAGACGCTTGCATGCATATTCTTCCTTGTATCACCTCGGATCACAAGCCAATCAAGCTCACCCTCCGCGCTCACGTTGATCTAGGTCCCATTCCCTTCAAGTTCAGCCCGTTGTGGATCAAGGAGCCAAAATTCTTGCAGGTTGTGAAAGAAAGCTGGTCTCACCCAGTTACTGGAACCCCATTTTATATATGGGAAGAAAAAATCAGGAGATTAAAATTCGCCTTGAAGCACTGGTCCAAATCTATTCCAAATCCAGCTGCTGAAAGGAAAAACATTCAAAGTCAGCTCGAAGCAAACCAATTAAATGCAGAAGAGGCGCACATAACCACAGAGGCACTGGACAAGGAGGCTCATCTCGAGCAATGCTACCACAAAGTTTGCCTGATCGAAGAGGAAACGTTGAGGATCAAATCGCAATGCCTCTGGCTAAAAGCAGGTGATAGAAATACATCGTTCTTCCACAAGCATGCGGAAGCCAGAAAAGGCTTCAACTCCATCAGTGAAATTAAGGAAGCGGATACCATTCATAAGGACTTTGCAAGTATTAAGCGCGTAGCTCACAATCATTTTACAGGGTTGTACAGTGAAGAAAACAATACGAATCAGAACTTTAGACTACTGGACGGGATCCCCTCCTCGATTTTGGTTGAAATGAACCATCAGATAGAAAGTGAAGTCACTATGGATGAAGTCAAAAGAGCCCTCTATGCTATGAATCCGGACAAACCTCCTGGCCCTGATGGCTTTACCGCCTCTTTATTACAAAATTGCTGGGACATAGTGGGGAAAGATCTGTATAAAATGGTCCATAAATCACAGGCTTGCCAGAAATCAGGTGGAAGTACCAACTCTTCTTTCCTAGCACTCATTCCTAAAGAAAAGGGAGCCAATACCTTTAATAGGTTTCACCCTATATCCTTGTGCAACATTGGCTACAAATTGATCACAAAAGTTATTGCTAACAGGCTGAGGCACATCCTACCTAAAGTCATCCCGGAGAACCAAGGAGGCTTCATCCACGAAAGGCATTTAGTGGACAATTTCACACTCTTCCAAGAGGCAATTCTATCAAGCCAGCAGCATAAGGAACAAGGTATGGCCATCAAACTGGATCTAGCAAATGCCTTTGACCGAGTTAATCATAGTTTCCTTTTGAATGTGTTGAAAAATTTGGTTTTAGGGCGCGATTCATCAATTGGATCCAGGCTTGCATCTCGGAGCCATGGATCGCCCCTTTAGTTAATGGTAGATATGCAGGCTTCTTCAAGGCTACAAGAGGGTTAAGACAGGGTTGCCCCATGTCTCCCCTGCTTTTTGTAATCCAAGCGTCAGTTCTCAGCTTTCATCTAAACAATCAAATGCAAGAGCAGGAGATATCAGGGATATCCATAGCAAGGGGAGTCCAAAACATAAATCATGTTCTATTCGCAGATGATACTCTGCTGCTTGGGACAGCCTCGATCCACTCGGCCAGAAAATTTAAGGAGACACTCAATGAGTATTGCATGGAATCTCGTAGTAGCCTCAACAAGAGCAAGTGTCATACTTACTGCTGGAATACTCCGCCCTCCTTGATCAATTCCATCTCCAGATGCCTAGGATTCGCAGCTTCCTCAGAATGCTCATCGTTCAAGTATCTTGGGCTGCCCATCTTCCTCAAAAGATCCTACAGTAGAGACTGGATGCCGCAGGTAGAAAAATTCAAAAGTAAGCTCCAGGCTTGGGGAGCTAATTGGTTAAACATGGCACGTAAGACAATCCTCATTAATGCTGTCCTTAGCAGCCTCCCATTATTCCAGTTCTTTGTGATTCTGACGCCTAAGGGCATAATCCAGAAAATGGAGCAATATATCAGACATTTCTTTTGGAAAGGGGGTAAACACAATGAGAGAAGATTCCAACTTATCAAATGGGAGACTGTTCTCAAACCAATGATGGAGGGAGGGCTCAATTTCAAAAATCTCTTGCACCAGAACATAGCAATGGGAGCTAAACTTATATGGAGATTAATGCCCCTAAGCTAGGCTGGGCACAGATAGTTCTCTGGCGAAAATACTTCAAAGGCGCAAGGCTAAGATGCTTAGACGGGCCCCTGCCTCAAGAAAACACGTCATTTGGCAAACTCTGTTCCAAAGTTGTCTCGTTGATTCAGTCAAAATCCTACTGGATCCCCGGTAATCGCAGAAAAATAAAATTATGGACGGATCAAGTTATGGACAAAGAACGTATTGGAGAAAGCCCAAAGCTGAAGGCGCTGAAGGACTGGATGGTGGCTGCAGGGAAAACTAAACTATGGGATATCTCCATTTGGGATGATACACAGTGGGCGGGCTGGAGTCTTCCGGAGTTGCCCCCAGACCTGCATCAAGAAGCCGCCCATCTCATCGATCTATTGAACGGCATAGCTCCTGTGCAAATAAACAGAAACGAAAGGCAAGGATTGGGAGACCAATCGATTGGTTACACAGTCACCCAAGGATATGCCTGCTTGAACGCAGTACCAAATGCGCCCATCGATCCGCCCCCTTGGAAAGCAGTATGGGGAAATCCCACGCTGCCAAAAATCGACATATTTTGCTGGACATTATGCCACAAGAAAATTTTAACTGAAGATAAACTTCAGAGCCGAGGTTTCTGCGGACCATCCAAGTGCTCGTTGTGCCAGGATGCTGAGGAAAGCGCCACGCATCTCATCCTGATCTGCAAATTCTCAATTCAAGTCTGGAGAGAATTGATGGAGTATTGGAACTCCAAATTCAAACTGCCAGCGACCATATTAAATCTGTTTGGCACCTGGAAATCACGCTACCCCGGACCTCCACCCAAAAACAAAGGGAGCAAAGCGGCCTGGGCATCACTGCTTAAAAAAATACATTTATATACACATAAACAATGAACCCACCACTCTAACACTCAAAATATACTCAAACAATACACGCATATACATGCAAATTAATGAAAGAATAGTCAAAAGCATGCAAAATGAGACATTCATAAACATAGAAGAATAAACACTCCAAAGAAGTACATACAAATAATGCAAACACTCTTAATAATACATTCACACACATCATATAGAAGTAGATATCCTATTCATTGATACATACCAAAATAAAAACCTTAAAAAACAAATTCTAACTATCTAAATGCAACTAATAAAAATACTATCTCAATTTTGAAAATAATATATTCATATACATACAAAATAAAGAATCCAAAACATACATTATAACCCAAATACATTAATATATATAAAAATAAGCATATATTTATTGTATATAAATAACAGAACCAATACACAAACATTTAGATATAATAAATTTATACAAATAAATAATCTTAAATATTTACAAACACGGACACTCTAAACAATATATTAGTATTTAGTTTAAATTTGTAAAAATATCAATATCAATTATTAAATTTATTTATTTAAATATTAAAAGAAGAAAAAACATAATATAAATATCCTACTAACATAGGATAAAAATATATAATTAAATAAACAAGAAAAATAAAAAATAAATATTGAAACAAAATCTTAAAAAAATCAAAATCAAAACAAAAAAAAAATTAAAAAGAATGTGGTTATAATTGTTATATAATTTAGGTGAATAAGAGTGATTTATAAGTTTATGTGTGTTGGGAAGAGGTTTAAAATATTGTAAAAATGTTAAATGATTTATGTGAATATGAGTGGTTTTGCATTTGTGTGTGTATGTGGGGAAGATGTTTAAAACATTGAAACCATATTAAATGATTTATGTGAATAAAAATGATTTTGTGATTTGTGTGTATGTTGGGAAGATGTTTAAAACATGTTTGTAAATTATTATTATTATGATAAAAGGATAATATTTGGGTTTGTGCATATTGGAGTTACTATAAATTAAAGATCATGAAAACCATAAGCACAAGGAACACAACTCAAAGGAGGGTTACCATTTAACCTTCCTAAGAGCCTTTTGGAGGGGTCGAATTCCCCTCCACAAAAAAAAAAAAGATTACTCCTTTTATTAATGATAATTTTTGTTCATGTACATTCTTTGATAGGCCCATTTAAACAAAAAAGAATATATTTTTTTCTAATTACAACACTACAAAACATAAAAATAGATAACCTCTTCCACTCACAAGCAACTTTGATATTGATAAATTTTCTGCAACATAAAACATTGAAATGATATTGTTAATATACCGTAACATTATTAAATGTGTCATTCATAAAGAAAATCCATAATATATATATAATGATAAACCCATAATGCATGACAAATATTAAGAAAAAACATGGATACAATATTGTATGTAAAGTGATACAAATATGATATAATTTGCAAATTCAATATAACGACAATTAAATTTAACCATTACATATCTAAAATAAGTAAGGAAACAGATTTGGTAATATGGTTTTATAAATAAAATTTCATTAAGTAAATAAAATTCTCAATAATTAAATGTTATATATATTTTCAAATTGAAATAGAAAATAAAATAATGAGTAACCAATCATAATGGTAACAAAATATATGTTTATTTTCGAAATTCTAAATCATAGCCCATATCCTTGGTAAATATATTTCTCTTCAAAAAATATATGGTAACAAAATACATGTTTATTTTCAAAATCATAAATCATAACCCAAATTCTTGGTAATATATTTCTCTTTATAAAATATATGGTAGCAAAATAAATGTTTATTTTAGAAATTCTAAATATATGGTAGCAAAATAAATGTTTATTTTAGAAATTCTAAATTATAAGCCTAATTCTTGGTAAATAGATTTCTGTTCATTAAATATATGGTAACAAAATACATGTTTATTTTCAAAATTCTAAATCATAACCCAAATTCTTGATAAATATATTTCTCTTCCTAAAATATATAATAATAAAATACATGTTTATTTCCTAAATCATAACCTAGATTTTTGGTAAATATATTTCTCTGCATAAAAATGAATAAATGTTACATTGGAAACTTAAAAAAAATAAAACATTGAAAGAGAAAACGCGTTGAGATATAATTAATAATACAACTTAATTATTAAGAGAAAAAAAAAAAAAAAAACTTTGATTATCTAAGAGTTTGTTGCCACGTGAAACCCGTTTTAGGAGATGGTTGTCAAGTTCTATGGTTGTTTTATCTCATCATCAATATCATGATCAATATCATGACATTCGTGGGTTGCCCACTATTGCATATGATGTCCTAATTAAATAGTTAGGACCATGTTGGTTTGGTAATGCAGATGAGTAAGATTGAAAAGGCTTCTCAATCCATGTTGAAACAGTTTCTTGGTTGTTGATGCATATTTTCAATCTAATCGGTGAAGCCTTCTTGTTCTTCAATGATAAAGGAGACATTCTGATGTGCAAATGAACCCTTTACAGTGAAGTCAAGGGAAAATAGAGGAATGTTGAAACATCTACTGTGAAGTCAAGGGAAATCTGATGTGCAAATGAACCCTTTACACTGAAGTCAAGGGAAAATAGAGGAATGTTGAAACATATACAGTGAAGTCAAGGTAAAACAGAGGAATGTTGAAATGGTTACATTGAAGTCAACGGAAAAGAGAAACGTTCCACTTACATGGACATGAATATGATAACCCAATATGGTAACAAAATACATGTTTATTTTAGAAATTCTAAATCATAACCCAAATTTTTGATAAATATATTTCTCTTCATAAACTATATAATAATAAAATATATGTTTATTTTTTAAATTATAACCTGGTAAATATATTCTGGGCATAAAAATAATAAATGTTACACGGGAAACTTTAAAGAAATAAAACATTGAGAGACTTTAAAACATTGAGAGAAAACAGGTTGTCATATAATTAATAAAACTGCATAATTATTATTGAAAATTTAAAAAAAAAATAAAACATTGAAAGAGAAAACAAGTTGCTATATAATTAATAAAACTGCATAATTATTAAGAACAAAAAAATATTTGATTATCTAAAAATTTGTTGCCAAGTGAAACCGGTTTTAGGACATCTTTGTCAAATTGTATGATTGTTTTATCTCATCATCATCAATCTCATAACATTCTTGGCTGCAACTTCTGTAGCAAAAATAAACAACTAACAAATCAATGATATTCAAATTATTTAATAAAAATTAATATTTCCCTGTTCACAGGCCAGGGAAATATTTTCACCCAGGAATCCAGAGTTGTATTTGTCACCAAATACCTATTTTGACTAAACAGTTTCTCATGCATGTTTTATCAATATAATTGTACACCCTTTATTGTATTTTTTAAAATATTTTTATACTAAATAACTTACATGTTAGCGTTTCTGTCAGAATTAAAAATAAACACAAACCAACTCCAGAGAAGATGAAGGCACTTCCATTAATGGTTGCTAGTGAAATAGAGATGAAGGCAATTCCCCTAGGGTGTTGCAAACTTCGCTGTCCCAGGTTTCTCAATCACCAGTGCCTAATGGCGATTCAACCACAGGGCCGGTGCTGCAATACTATTTAGGGGACAATTATGTGATTGCAAGTACTGTAATGTATTATGCATATCTCGCTGCCCTGCTTTAGGGAAGCGTTGGTTTCAAGTATATTCCAGGTTTCCTGTTTTGGGCGCGGGGCCATGCTCTTTATGGGACGAGCTATGATGACTTTTTGTAAATCTAATGACAACTGCTGGTACTATTATTACAACTGCTGGTATCATCCATGGAAAACTCTTCCATCAGTAGATTGCAGGTATGTGATTGTAGGTACAGTCATTTATTTATGATGTTTATATGCATATCTCGCTACCCTAGGCATTACCCAAGCATTAGGTATAATTCTAGTTATGTGGCTTGGTACTACTGTATTGGGATATTCTAGGTTTCCTATGTGCTTTGAATTAAATAATATTTTAATAAAACAATTTTAATTATTTCACCTCTAGGAAAAACTGCATTTCATCAGCAAATTAGTAATCCTCAAAGCCCCGCCCAAACATATCTATCCACTAAAAGATGGCATTTCCTCAAACTCCAAGCGATATAAATGGGAATTACAGCACTCAACCCCAAACAATCACAACCGTCCACAGAATCCGTTTTCTGTGATATTCAAAATGGATTACGAAAATGCCATCAAAAGTAATTTCACCGTGCTTTCTTAACAAATCAAAAAGATTCATTGAATTTTTGCATTAAACAGAAATCTGCTTCTAAAATAGAATTGGATTTGTAAGAAGGCTATGAAGCTATGGGTCTAAAATTGGATCTGTAAGTAGTTATGTAGGCTATGCAGCCTTACGGCTGGCATTTCTCAGGAATGTGTTGATCTGGCTTTGTAGGGTTTTGCTTTGTAAGGTTTTTGGCGGTGCCTCTCTATAGGGTTTTGCTGTGTAAGGTTTTTGGCAGTGCCTCTCTGTAGGGTTTTGCTGTGTAAGGTTTTTGGGGGTGCCTCTCAACTGGCTGAACCACCTTCTCAATCTCCTGCTTAATCTACCTACGCTACTTAAGGAGAAGCTATCGATTGTGCTATCTAAATTAGTTGTTCTTATGACTGGTGTTTGCACTCTTTAAAGATCTTCGACTTCATCAGATTATGCAACTCTTATGGATATGAATCTGGGTGGATGGGGAAGGCTGTCATGGAACTGATTTGCTGGTAACTCCACTTGTCCCCTCCAACTGATTGTATGATAGGAGCAATGTCTCAAAGCTTTGGAAGATTCTACAGCCATGAAGGAATTTCTCCTTTGATTATATTATAGGTGAGATCCAGCATAGTAATAGAACATAGAGTGTTTAGAAAAACAGGAAACGTCTGCTCTATTTTACAAACACATAATTTCAACACATCTAAAGAAAATAGATGCACATGCATGAAATGAGAAAAGGAGGAGCTCAATTGGGCGTTTGGAGAGATCAGTGCTCTAACCAGCAGCACAGCCATGAAATGAGAGACCAATGTTGTCAGTAGACTCATTACATGGAATATCTCACATGTGAACACCGATCGACACATAGGACTAAAACTAACTCAATTGACATAAGTCTTCTGCAATGGACATGTTGTGTAAATATATCATAGAGATATTCGTAAACTGCACCAAGAAACACAGGAGAACAAGACCATTCGCAAATACTACTCACCTTTGTTATTGAAACGCTTCTTAAGAATCTTTCATTTATTATTAAAACTCTGCAAACAGGTGGTTAAAAAGGAGCTGCAAACTCCTCATTCTCTTCTACAAAGGCACTGAAAAAGTCGCTCTAGCTCCTCCTGTATATAAAATTCCAACTCATCAGAAAAAGAAATAGAAACAAAGGGCTGGGAACAAAGGGCCGGGAATGAATTTAGAAGTAATTCAATAAAATATTGCCATAAGTATCTGAATACATTATTTGTTGATCAAATTGGCCCTTCAACCACCCCTGCATATTCTCCTCAGCTTGGACTTTCTCTCTCACTTAACAGACACAAAATAACCATACCACAACACTATAAGCATACCACAGCACTAAACACAGTACAGGACATGGATGCATACAACACTACACTGAACATTATGGAGCGCTCCATAAGACAAACAACTTTACATCAGAGACATTGAGAACACCCATGCTTAACCACCTGTAGATTTAACAGAGAAAAAAATTTGTGCGGTTACTTGGTTTTCCTCGTTAACCAGTTGAATAAACAGAGAAATAGACAAAACAAATTAAAGGGAATAGAAAATTACCCTCCATGAATAATCCACTCAGATCGCCTTGCTGTTGTTTTCCGACTGCAAAAACTTCGATCACCTCCTCTTCATTAGTGAATTTCCTCCTCTCATTCCACCGATCCCTCTCATTCTTCATTCACCACGCATCCCTCACATAACCACCGATCCCTCACATTCTTCATTCATCATGCGCCAGTGAGTGTATATAACTAGGGCATTCCTGAGTTTTATGATTGCTTTTTTGGACCGTTGTGTCCAAATTCACCTTTAACCAATCTTTTAATTACTAGTCATTAAACCTATTTTCTAAACCATCTTTTAAGTCAGTATAATTATTTATAATTTTTTATATTGCTATAGTTTTTTTTACCTGCGTTTTTCAGTTTCTATGGGTGTGAATAAGAGTGATTTGATGAGACTAAATGCTAATGGTGCAAAGGGTCAGCAGTATTATTGACCGTAATATATGTATAATAATAATCTAAAATATAACAATAAATTAATAAAACTTAAAACAACGATAATTGGAAAATATAAATCTATTTAAAATTTATATATGTTATTTATTAAGTGTACTAAAATAAAATTTTGAAAATAGTTAGATTGAAAAAGTTCATAGACTTACTTATTAGAGTCACTCACTTAGGAGCACCATGCTTTTAATGTTTTATAAAACTGATTTGTTTAAATGTTTCTAAGTGTTAAATTTACTTTATTCTCACTATGTTATTGGTCCAAAGGGTGTAAAGAAATGTTATAAGAGAGTATAAAGAGATAGTTATAAATATGAAATTTAATATTTGTTCAATATTTAATTCCAGGCATTAGTGCACAATGAGTAGTGTCACATTGTATTTGAGGAACGTTTCTCTTTGAAAGTGAACGTCTTCACCTAATTAGTGACATTAATCCAAGAAAAAAATTCCCTTAAACTTGCATCTTCATGATTTATACATAATTTGTTTGGAGGTTTTACACTTGAATTGCTTTTTCCCAAGAAAAATATAATTGTATTTCACTCACATTGTCCAAAACCCAATTGTGTTTTCATGTATGTGCTTTTCAATTTTATCATTTTAGTTGTCTCTCTTATGTTATATTTGAAAGCACTACCCATAACCAATAATTAAGTAAAAAAAACAGACAGACTTATATATATATATATATATATGTGTGTGTGTATATATTTGTTTTTACATTATAGAAAGGCTTATGCGAAAACAAATAGCATAGCCTATTTTATAACACAATATGCTTCTCAAGACAAGGCTCAAGTTATGTCTTTGAATCAGTTATCTAATTCATTTTCTTATAGTATCATTTGAAGTATATAGTTATGGCTTAAAACTGATCTCTATGGATAA
>APFE030328696.1:0-20233 GCA_000404065.3 Pinus taeda
CTTGCAGGATTTTCAAATCACTTGTACACCACCTATCTCTATCTTATGCGATAACACAAGTGCAATCAGCATCTCAAAGAATCCCGTCATGCATTCAAAAACAAGCACATACCAATCAAGTATCATTTTCTCCGGGAACAAGTGCTTGAACAAAAGGTCAAGTTGGAGTATGTTCCTTCTAAGGAACAAGTTGCTGATATTCTCACCAAACCATTGCCCGGGGAGACTTTTGAATACCTCAGGCAAAAGCTGGGGGTTGTTGATGCATCATCTTATTGTTGAGACTCTTCTGATTGTTGGTTGTACACATGATTCATTTGGGGTATATGCGTACATGTGCTGGGTTGTGGCACAGGTTCAAGGGGAGAATATAATGCATTGTTGGCATTATGGAGGATGTACAAAAGGAGATCATGGGAGCTGGTCTGAATATAGCTGCAATATATCTCTATCTCTTTCTTGGTCATTCATGGTGTCTGGTGGTTTATGGTTCTTCTTTGCAGATCTGGTTCATATTCAGGGGGAGCATGTTCTTAGGGGGAGCATAACCCTTTGCCCTTGATGTCAAAGGGGGGGAATGTCGCTGAAGTTTTTGAGGTTGCCATCAAGTCCAAAGGGGGAGATTGTTGGCATTATGTTTCTGGTATGGTTATATGTTACAGATGTTGTACTTGATGGCAACACCCGTGGCAAGGCTCTCAATTTGTTGAAAATTAAGAAGTACGCAGGAGAACAGTTCAGAAGATGCGTACCCGCAGGTTCACCGTGAAGGGACCGCGGCCAGACACGCAGGTCAGCCGTTCAGGAGGTGTGTACCCCCAGTGCACTCATTTCAAGGCAGAGAAAAGCACATGTGGGGTTTCTTATGTTTAATCTTTGGTATTTAGCCGACGATATTTGTGTTATTATGGTTTTGGCTCGTGGTATTGATCCATGATTTTAGGAGGAGCTTGCCTATATAAAGCAAAGGAGTTTCCTTGGCTAAGCATCGTTTGCAAATTGAATATCTTAAGATCTGAAATATTGGGTTGTTGTTTCAAAAGCTTGATCTATATGAAAGTGAAGTGGAAAGCGAATCTGTGAAGGGTGATCTCTCGAGCGCATGATCAGATCTGGGCATCCGACTAACTGTAGCACACTGGTGATCTGCAAATTCGGCCCTAATCAGAAGTACGTAGGTGTTTAACGGTGCCTCTGCGCGGGTACGCAAGGAAGAAACAAGCGAACTGCGTGGGTACGCAGAGCAGAAGAAGGGTAACTGCGTGGGTACGCAGAGCAGAAGAAGGGTGACTGCGTGGGTACGCCGAAGCAGTAGAAGAAGGGCTGCGTGGGTACGCAGTGCAACAGTGGTTCAGGTGCGTACGCACAGTAAAAGTACGCGGTGTGATAGTCTTTCTGAGTGCGTGACTACAGTGGCAGTACGCGGCACGATAGTGTATCTGGGTGCGTACTGTACGCAGCGCGGTAGAAGAAGCAGTGCGTGGGCACGCGGCACAACAGAAGGAACTCTGCGGGTATACGCAAGGAAGCAGAAGGGGAAGTGCGTAGCGACGCAGGCCAAAGAAAGGAAAGTTGCGTATCTGTCTCATGACTATCTGTTGACTGAATTTTTCTGTTGATAAGGTGTTCTGGGTTTAGTTCTATTTTTCTGGTTACTGCTGTTGACTGTGAAATCTACATGTACTTGATGATCATTTGATGTTTATGAAAAGTGGTCCTTGAAAGAAAAGAAGTAGGGGGTTGTAGCTCCCTTCCAGGAGAGACTGGAAAACGAGAGAGAGTTGAGCTCTCTGCAGGTTGCAGCCTGCGTACTGCTAAAGGACTGCACTAGTACAAGACCATTGTAAAAGGAGTTTCTAATTTGAAAGAAGATAGAGACATATTGCAGCAGGTGGTTTTCACCCACATTGGGTTTCCACCTTATATCTGGTGTTCTTTGATGTGACTATCTGCTTTTCTTGTTTATGCTCATTATTTATGGTATTATAATTCAAAGTGTAAATAAAGAAGATTTGTTAAAAGAACTAGATAATACTGATTCACCCCCCCTCTCCCCCACCCTCTCAGTATTATTTTTCAACAAAATGTTTTGTTAATTTGTGCAATGTTTATAGGTTTTGATTTTTATTTTTTTATTTTTAATTTTTTTTAATTTTCAGTAAATGTTTTGTTTAATTTTGTGCAATTTTTAATTAGATTGATTTTTTTTTTTTTTTTTTTTTACTGGGTCTTGTTAAGAAAATCAAGGCTCTTCAGTATGGTCTCTCCAAGATACAGGAAAAGGAGGGTGATAATGCCTATTGACTCATTCTACCACCATACATGCACATTTAATCAATTGTGAATGTAGAGAATCTAAAACTCTATGAGCCTTCCATGCTAGATCAAGAAAAGGAACATGTCCTACCTTCTATGGAGGATTTGGCACTAGATGCTTAGGCAGAGTTAAAATAAGAAATAGTTTTGTAGAAGAGATCCAAAACTATGAGATAGAGGCAGCATGACCTTTGGCATATTGGGTTGAAGGGACAATTTCCAGGAAAAGATAAATGGTACACCCAAGATGAGGTGGAGGAAAACTTTTCTCACCTCATTTAGTGGAATATTTTGGGCACCAAAATCCTCCAAAAATGGGGATGTGTGATCTACATTCGATCATTATATTGTTTACCATCCATCTAGATGCTTTTAGAGTGGAAAATCTGGAGGAATTAGCTCACAAGACCATTTTCACTGGTGGGACCTAGTTTGGAAAATTAGGGTTTGAAACATTCCAAGAGCATTTTGAGGCATCAAAAAAAAAAATGGGGTTAAGACTTTGTCTCTATAGTGTTGCACATTTTTTTTTCATATTATACACATAGAGACCTTTCGAACAGTGCAATACTCATGTCAATCAAATTTTGTATGCAAAAGATATGTCACTCCAAATTTGATCTTCTAGGTTTCACCACCATAATTCGAAAGGATGCCATGTCAACCTCTAGTATTCATAAAAAAAAGGGCTATCCATGTGATTATGATGAACAATACTCTAAGGTAGTCCATATTGTAACTATAGTTGAGATTTGAGGTAGTCAAACCTAACCACTAGAAGGTTATCGAGTTGTGTTATAATCGGGCACTAGGAGGAAAAGGGGTTTCATGCCTTTAAGTACATTTGTTCCATAGATTAGAAAAATAACTAAGAGGGATAGGAGATAAAGCACACAGAGAGGATTTGTGCATTGTAGTAGCCACATGCCATACTTCTTTATACTTGCAACCATTTTCTATTTAGAGAAAGAGAGGAGAGCAGCCTCACCTTCGAGCTAGCTTTTCTCCCAAAAGGTTTCCCTAAGTCATATCTTGTGTCAAACCGTGCTTTCTTAATTTTATTTCATTATAATATATTTTCTGCAAAAATTTAATTTGCATGCATTTGCAATTAATAATAATCTACATATCCATAAATATAAAGAGAAATAAAACCCTAATAGTGTAGATTTTGTATTTTTAAATATACTTTTATCATATTTGTTGTGATGAACTGTCCAGTGGAATATCCACAACTGTTTACAGATCATAAGTGGAAATTTTGACTTTTCAAATTTAAAGTAACTAAACATATGACTATATAAAAGACTAATTTGATAGTGAAAAATAAAACCAAGATAGAAATGATGGTTTTGGGTGATGTGGTAGAACCCTTTGTAGAAGATACTCAAAATATGTAATCCAAAATGTGATGAAATTAAACATAGTGTATAGAAAAGTAATATTTCTACATAAGGAACACATAAAAAAACACTTAAGAGACAAGGATTGGTGGGTAACCTTGTTACCCCAACAATTGGTAGGTAATATGATTTATGTTTAAAGATTTTTGTGGTAGGGTTTTAATGAGTGAGGATTCAGAGACAATTTCACGGTAGTCATTTTTATATCAAAGATATGATGTTGAGAGAAGGAGAGGAAGAAAAAATAAATAAAAAAAATACAAAATTACAAATTAGGGGAGAATAAGGCCCGACATAAAAATATATGAAGACACAAAAGATAATAAATAAAGAAATAAAACAAAGAAATAGAAAAGAAATAAATAAGAATAAGAATAAGAATAAATATTATAATAGAAAATTAATAAAAAGAAAATAATAATTACACAAGAAAATAATAATATTGTTAAAGGAGGAAAGAATACAAAAAATAAGAGAGAAAAAAGAAAAAATATAAAAGAATAAAAGAGAAAGGAAGTATAACGGAAAAATGAGGGAAGAGTCTAAAAGAAAGAAAACCCTATAAGAAAGAGAGAAAAAAAAGAAAATTATAAAAGAATAAGAGAAAGGAAAGTATTAACAGAAAAAAGAGGAAAGAGTCTAAAAAGAAAAAAACCAAGAAAGAGAGAAAAATAAAAGTAAGAATATAATTTAATGAAATAGAAAAAAAAAAAAACAATAATAATAAAAATAGTAAAATAATAAAATAAAAATTAATAAAATAGGAAGAAAACTAATAAGAAACCTATCGATGTTTCTTACTAGTTTTCTAAAAAAATTTAACTGCGCTGAATTTTTTATTTTTTTCCAGATATCTATGGTCTCTCCCTCCTCATAATGTGGCCTCTGTGTATTGGCACCCCCAATTGCACTCCAAAACTGATTTTGGTTAATGCCCAGCAGAAACCTCGAACTTCTTGGCATCAACCCAAAGTTGATGGTGTAATCTGGAATACGAAGCCGAGATGGTTTTAATGTGGTTCACAATTTAGAGATCTAGATATCCCTTCAAAATTTGGATCTAGAAATTGGTTGATGACTCCTCGTTCAAACTATTTCCATGCCTACATACCTCTTAACCTAGATTATCAGGTCCTCCATTAATTTGGGTATTGTTTTATATATGTTGGCGTTATAACAAAATTTACTCCCAGTACAAACTGATCCCCAATATATGTTGTAAATTAAAAGTTGGATCTATTAGTCACCCCAAAATTTGGAATCAAAACTGATCCCCAATATATGTTGTAAATTAAAAGTTGGATCTATCAGTCACTCCAAATTTTGGAATCAAAACTAAGTAACTTGTGAAATCGAAATTTTCTAAAATATTAATAAAATCGAACTGGTTCGCACTCCACTCAACATAATAACCATAAACACAATGCAATATACATAGATGATACATTAATTCAATCTCAAAAGGAAGATTATAGATTAACTATCTACATATAGTCTTCTTCTCTTACACCAACAATATTCTCAGAAACTCATAATCTCTCACTCTCCCCTCATTACATTGGAAAATATGTTACAAAAATATATTACATTTGTAGTATCTAAATTCAACAAATTTAATCTATTTTTTGCTAGATTATTTAACAAATTCCTAATTTGGTTGAATCTATACTTTTACATAGCAATTAAATGACAATCCTGCATCATAACCTTGTTACCCAAAAAAAACACTTCTGTACTAGCATAGATTCATCTTAATTAGAGATCTACCAAGCATCAAGAGGGATTAAATCTCTCAAGATGCAAACCTCTTTTTGAGTGAAAACTTGAGTAAATGTTTGGATATCGAGAGATTTGATTCCCCTTGACACTTCATAGATTTGGAATTAAAATGGATATATATTGGTTCTTAATAATATTATTTATATAGATTTGACATCTCTATAAGTGAATGAATCATTATTATTTAAATTTATCTTAATGTGATGTATTATGATTTTTACAACAACAACAAAAAAATATTTATAATTTCTCTATAAAAATAAATTATCATATAAAAAATTGAATTGAATTGATTTATTATTTTTTTCTTTTTGTTAGTTTTTTAGTTGAGTTGACATTATGTTTTATAAAATATTATTTTTTTATTTAACACTTTATATGATGATGATGATGATGAAAAAGAACGTCCACTGAGACCAAATTAGTCTACCTACCAATATCTCCCTCATAGTGGGTTGTAGAAACACACTCAATTATTTGTTCTCACATAATAATATATAATTGAGAAAATACGTAAATAAATAGGTGTAATTTTTATATTAATCATCATCAATCCATAAAACATGGGACCATATATCCTACTTAGTAGCCATAAAAGTTTGATAAAATTGTCTACTAAAAGTGATTCATAAATGACTTTAATGGTCACAAAGATGATAGCAAAATTATAAAATTGTACATAGTCTTACATTAAATACTATAGACATCCCCTTTAAAATTGACATAAAGAACATGAATTACAAGTGATTCTCTCTTATTTATAAATGACTTTAATGGTCACAAAGATGACCCAACAAAATTATAAAATTGTACATAGTCTTACGTTGAATATTATAAACACTCCCTTTAAGATTGACATAGGGAACATGAATTACGAGTGATCCTCTCTTATTGACAAATTCTTCCTTCTTCCATAGAATGTGCATCACAACAAATTTGGCCTCTATCACAAGTTTGGTGAACATGTCAACACTTTGGTCCTTACTACATGAATAATGCATCTAAATCATTTGATTATGTACTGTAATGATAAAAACGACAATGTTTGTATTAAAGAAATAAAACCCACTAGTGAGCTCTATGAAAGAGAGTCTAGGAGAGTCTAGCTCTGCAAAACACTCTACATTGTTCATTTACATTACACATTAAATAAAAAACATGGTTTTAGGGAAGTTAGAACAACATCGTAAAAAATAGAAACTAATTCCTATTCTGAAGTTATGGGAACCAACTCTACCTATTTTAAAATATTCTTTATCATTTTCAACATGTAATATACACTGCATATAATGTCAATGGGCTTAACATATTTGCTCTTTGAGTGATATAGTAAATGGTGAGAAATCTAAATTGCACCATCACTAAACTGACCTGGGTTACTTTGAGCAAAGTTTACTCCCTTCACCATTCTTCACTGTGGTTCAATATGTCAAAATCAATCAAGATAGTTTTCGCATCAAGAATAACATTATGTGCACAGTTCAAAGAAATATGGATTTCAATTCACAGATTATTCTTAAATTTAAAGACTTCATTTTTTCTTAAATGAATTACTTCAGAGAAATATAAATTGACTTGAGAAATGGCCAGTAATTATATTGGCAATCATTGTATTAATCTAAAGCCAAATATTCTCCAATTAGATCGGTCTCTACCACTAGAAATAATTGTAATTTAAATAAACGAATCAATCAGCAGGTGGGATTTCTTGTAAACACCTTGCTTCTCTTTGTCGACCAAGACTGGACGTGGTTTACTTGTGAAACTATAAATTGTTATTCCGTAAATCTACATCATTTAATTCTCATGAGCTTATTTTCATATGAACGGCCTTGTTGATCTCATTAACATAACCTAATTAAGGATCATTTAAATGGCAAGAAAATTTGGATGGTGTTAAACCTTTTCAGAGTTATATGGCACATATGAAGAATGAACGGAAAGAGCAAAAGAATAATGAGGAAAATGAATATTTTGGATGCCTCTTACTTACCAAAGAAAAAATGTTATATGATCTCAACTTTTTTGTCATTAAGGGAAAAATATTTTATGTTGTTGTTAGGTGTTCTCAATAACATAACTACTTTAACTATTTTTAATTCTATGATGATTTAGAATTTATTTTATATAATTCTTAAGTGTTTTTAATAACATAACTACCTTAATTATTTTTAATTCTATGATGATTTATAGATATTTGAAAACCCAAACCACCTAAGTTTTGATGTATTCCACAAGTGGGGCCATTTTTATCTCTGGCACAAATTTAAATAAAGTAATTCATCTTGGATTCTATGTAAGATGATAACCTAATATTTGCAAAATACATAATTCTACACACTATTAGTAACAAAGTCATTTAATCATTTCTTAACTCAACATCATAAAAGTGAGTAAGACCACTAAATCTTATCCCCAAAGTAGCCTTATTCTCAACAAAATTAGCTTGAAACTCTTCCTTTTCAACTATCTTATCATTTTAGATAAGGTTTGAACCCTTTAATTTGTAACGAATTCAAATATTTTTAAAAATACATGACATTTCCCATACTCAAGGTCACTACATGAGCCATAATCAATTGTTAAATGGTTTAACTATTATCATCCCGATCTCTCTATATCCCAATAAGCCCATTATTCAAAGCAAAGTCAGATTTTTAGGCTCAATTTACTTGCCTAAATTAATACATTTATTATATCAATCCAAGATTTGTAAATTGATGATGCACACTCATTATATCTGAAAAAATAGCTTAGTTTCCTCAAGAATATTAAGCTTAACTAAGAATGATTTTTCCTATCAAATTCCAAATAAGCTATGAGATTTAAAGGGCTAATTGTGAATGCTAATTGAAAGCATAAGTAAAGAATGGAATTCAAGCTAAATGTTGGGTATGTGTTATACTCTTTCCACGACTAGTCGCACGCGTGGGGGGATCACAAGGAGGGTGACAAGATCCCCTATTTGTTGCGTCAGTTGCAATAGGGGGGTCATCCGGGGGGTGGAATTCCCCCTTGTTGGGGAGTTTGTAGGAGGGTGGCAGCTCCCCTATATGGGGTCTAGGGCAGCGCGCTGACAAAAAAAAAAATTGTGGACCGAATAATAGTTGGCCAGACCTATCCATGATTTTGTGCATGAGTTTTTCACATGGTGTTGGACATGATGGCTTTCTGCCCATGGTATTTTGTAGATCTGGTCAAGGGAACTACAGTTACGTTCTAATCCAAAATTAGTGGATTGGGGTTCTATGAATGCTTCGACATGTATATTATATATATATATATATATATATATATATATATATATATATATATATATATATATATATATATATATATATATGAATTGTAACATTGAAAGGAATATAATAAAAAATTAATTTGGTAGTGCCAGTTTTGGGATTCAGGGAAAAACGTCTATGTATATTTATTTTATGTTTTATGTTCTCACCATTGTTGTTTTTACGTTTTAAGAATTCGTTGCAGGTAATTCATATACAAGGTTAAAACCTAATTTGGTATCGGAGTTGTTTCAACTTCAAGGAGATGCCTTTTTTGTTGAGGGATTGTCCTCGAGCCTATGGTAGACCCTATTCAGTGGGAGATCTATGAGATCGATTCTTGATGTGAAAGAAGATGGTGAACAATGGAAACATAGAGATCGAGAAATTTAATGGTCAAAGTTTTGAGTTATGGAAGCTCAAGATGGAGGATCTGTTGGTGGACCGAGATCAATGGATTATTTTAGATCCTAGTTCGGCACCAACAAGACTGTCGTTAGAAGATTGGGCGAAGCTGGATTGGAAGGCAAAGAGCACAATAGAATTTTGTCTCTCAGATTCAGTATTATTGAATGTATCACGGGAAATTGTGATCAAGGCTTTGTGGGACAAGTTAGGGACTTTGTACCAATCTAAGTCTCTGGTGAACAAACTATTCCTATGGAAAAAATTGTATAGCCTGAAGATGAAGGATGAAGACTCGATGACAGAGCATCTGAACACCTTTAATACTGTGGTAATCCAGTTGTTATCTATTCATATTAAAATTTCATATGAAGATAACTACATCAATTTGTTGTGTTCTCTACCAGATTCGTGGGATAGTCTGGTTGTTGCAATATGTAGTAATACAACTACCTTAAAGTTTGATGAAATAATCTCATCCTTGCTTTCGAAGGAGATGAGACAGAAAAATATGGAGATCCAGAATGGAGATTTATTGTTTGTACAAGGACGGTCCCAGAACATAAACAAAAATAAGTCCTCGAGTGGGAGATCTAAATCTAGAGGGAGATCTAAATATCCAAGGAAACCTATTAAGGTGTACTAGAAATGTGAAAATGAAGGACACTACAAAAAGGATTGTAGATCTAAAACTTCTAAGAAAGGAAAGGGATCTAATGATGCTCCTTCTGTAAAGGCGAAATCCACCTCAAATGAAGGTGGGGGTGTGTACTTGGCTTCTTCTTCAAGTACACGTGTAGATCATGAGGTATGGTTGATTGACTTAGGTGCATCCTTTCACTTCACTCACCATAGAGAGTGGTTCTGTGAGTATGAGAAATATGATGGTGGTGATGTCTTCTTAGGGTATGACAGGAAGGCCAAAATCGTCGGACGCAGAAAAGTCAAGATGAAGTTGCCAGGTGGAAGGATTAGAACACTTCCTGGTGTTTTGCATATTCCTGCATTGGCCAAAATTTTGATTTTTGTAAGAAAGATGGATGATGCAAGTGTAAAAATGGTGTTCAAGAAGGATAACCGCAAGATGGTTTAGGGAGCACTGGGGTTGATGCAGGGAGTTCATATTGGAACTTTGTATAAGCTTCTAGGTAGCACTATTATTGATGACTGCAACAGTTTTGTGGTTCCTAAAAGTGGAGCAGAAATCCTAGTGGTCTCTAGAGAAAAGACCATGCTATGGCATCAACAACTTGAACATATTGGAGAGAAAGGCCTTCAAATACTTCATGGTAATGGTATGGTAGAAGGTATGTTTAAATGCTCTCTGGATTTCGATTTCTGTGAACGTTGTGTATATGGGAAGCAAATTTGGGTGAACATTCATAGAACCTAAATCCATTAATACATATATATACATGTCGAGGCATTCATAGAACCCCAGTATATTAACCCTGGATTAGAACATAATGGTAGTTCCCTTGACCGGATCTACAAAATACCATGAGTAGAAAACCATCATGCCCAAAACCATGTGCAAAACCCATGCACAAAACCATGGATAGGTCTGCTCATATTATTCGGTCCGCAAAAAAAAAAAAAAAATCCTAAGGCGCTTCCCTAAACCCTGCATGGGGGGCTGCCGCGCCCTCTACTACACTCGATGCAACGAACAGGGGAGACTACCAGCCCCCCCCCCTTGTGCGTGAAACTAGTCGTGGAAGGAATATAACACACACCCAACATGCTCCCACTTGTTGTTTTATTTTCCACATTGGGGGTCACAAAAGAGCTTAGTCATTGGTCCAACCCTGTAATGCCCATTGTTTCTCTACATCAAGAAAAATTCTCAGTGCTCACATATCTCATCAATTCATCTAAAACATTCTTCAAAGTGTCCACCTTTACCAGCAACACCTTTTTGTCCTCAACCATATCCCTCACAAAGTGATACTAAACATCAATGTGCTTTGTCTTTGAATGATAAGCAAGGTTCTTTGCCAAGAAAATTGCACTTTGTCTATCACATTTTATCCTTATATATCATTGTACCAAACCATACTTGAACACAATCTCTACAACCAAACTACTTCCTTGCTTGCATGAGTGGTTTCCATGTATTTAGCCTTTGTAGTTGAAAGAGCCACTATAGACTATATTTTGCTCATCCAACTGACTACTCCTACAAATAGGTTAAACACACCCACTTGTAGATCTTCTCTTATCTAGATCTCCAACCCAGTTTGCATCAACAAAGCCATGGATGTCCAAAACTTTGTCCAATCCTAGTCTTCCTTAGTAGCACGGACCATAATCATTGGTGCCATGCAAATACTTGAAAACCCACTTCACTATTGTCCAATGCTCCTTCATTGGTTTTGACATAAATCTACTCAATACTCGCACTACATGTGCAATGTCTGGTCTAGTATAGACCATTGCATACATCGGGCTACCAACTGCACTTGCATATGGAACAAAGTATTCCATTCTTGTCTAATGTTGAGGCTCTACATGGGGCCTTAGAAGAAATAATGAAGAAACACAATATCATTATTGATTCTTCATCTTCTTACTCTTCTTTGCATAGACATTCTCTTTATGCTTCTAGTTTGTCCTTCAATGTAACATCTAATTCTTCATCTAATGATTGTTTTATTGATTATGGGGTATCTTATCATATGGCTAAAGATGGCGGCCATTTTTCTTCCCCTAATAAATGCAATGTCAAACAAATATTTTTTGGTGATTATAGATATTTTAGTGTTGTAGCATCTAGAAAAGTATATCTAAATGATGGTCATTTTAATCATGCATATGTGCTCCAAGTCTCTCCTGCAATATTCTATTAGTATATCAAATCACTGATTCTGTTGAATGTAAAACCACAGAGTTCTCATCTCACAAAGGTGTAATCAATGACTTAGAAGATCTCGAGCATCTCCTAGCAACTAGAATTATTGATGATATTACCTAGTTGCATAGATTTAACAACTTTGGGTCATTATATTTTCCATTAGTCTTTATTACTTATAGCTGACTTGAACAATCTTTGGTATGAGCTATTTAATCAGATAAACTATCGCTCACTACAAAAACCATGTAATCAAAACATGATGACTAATATTCCTCTTGTTTGTTGTTGAGATGGTATTTGTGTCAGTTGGATCCTTAACAAGCATCAAGAGGATGGTTTTGACAAACATGCCTCGACCCCTTGTAACTTGTTCATAGTGATTTATGTGGTCCATTTCCTTCCAATTCTTTCTTTGATTTCAAGTACTACTTAACTTTCATTGATGACTTCTCATATGCACTTGGGTTTATTAGTTAAAGCTTAGAGTGAAGTTTTTGACATTTTTGCATCCTACAAAACCCTTCTAAAAAATCAATCTGAACATCACTTGTAGAAGTGAAAGAAAATAATGGAAGTGAAATTTTAGATTTACAACTTACTGTACCACATAGGGCATTCAAATGCAACATAATGATCCATATACACCACAAAAAAATGATATGACCAAGAGAAAAATATTCACATTAAATGAAATGGAAATTTGTATGGTCCAAGCAAAGGGATTAAGTTCTCATTTTTAAATAGAAGCCACTAATTGTGCACATTACATAGCTAATTACACTCCCACAAAGGATTTAAAGAGTATGACATCAAAATTAGTACTAATAAAATTAAATTAGATGTAAGCCACTTCCATTTGTTCGGTATTGAAACATGGGTCATGTTCCTGATGGAAAAGGAAAACATTACAGCCTAAAAGTGGAAAGTGCATTTTTATTGGATATTATAAAGATCTAAATGGTTATAGACTTCTTCAACCTCGTTACAAGGAAATTATTAATAGGATAGATGGTAAGATTGATGAAGGTTTCTTGACCCACAAGCCTAATTCAGTCCCTGTGCCATTTTTACATGGGAACCATCTTTGATGTATATGCAATCCTCTCCTCCCAATTATAATCCTACTTTGGTTTCCTCTTCAGATAATGACAATGAAGATGAAAATACACCTTTTCCTTCTCATTCTTCTCTAGTTGGATCCGTTAAACATGGACCTATACCAGTGCCAACACTTTCCAAATGGGTTTGTACAATACAAGAAGCATATGTTGATATTTTTAGTGATCGTAAAAATCAATTTTGACCACATTCACTTTTCTAATGAGCCTCCTCTTTTTTTTCTTAAGTTTCAAAGATTTATGATCAAAAAACATTTGGAAAATCTTTTGGCCATATATATTGGGATGCAACAATGAATGAAGAATATCATTCCTTAATGATGGATGATCATTGGAGTATTGTACATATTTTGAAAGGAAGAAAACTTGTCAATTGTAAATGGGTGTGGAGAACCAAGTATGGATCAAGTGGAAGTGTTGAAAGACATAATTGTCAGAGATTTCATCAAGTTGAAAGGATTGATTATAATGAAACCCCTGTAGCCAATATGAATTCCATACGTCATGCTCTAGCCCTACCCGCATCACATAAATGAGAGGTCTATTAGATGGATGTTAAATCTACCTTATTACATGGGAATTTACAAGAATAAATTTACCTTAAAAGAATATTTGTATGTTCTTAAGCAAGCTCCTTGGGCTTGGTGTGATAAAATGGATAGCTCTCTTCTTGACACCAAAGTTTCTAAACATCAGTCTAAACCCAATGTCTCTACTAAGAAAGTGGGTAACCATATCATAATACTTGTTAAGTTATGTTTATGACCTTATTCTCACTATTAATGACCCCAAACTTTTAAACTATGTGAAATCCAACCATAAAAGGAAATTTTAGATGAAAAACTTACGTTATTGCAATATTTTCTTTTCCTCCAAGGATCGCAAACCAAGGAATTTCATTTTCCCAATCTAAGTATGTGTGTGACCTTCTTCGCTACTTTCAATGGAATAGTGTAAACCAACTCCATCTCCATTCTAGTCTGGAGTCAAACTTGCTACCACGTGTACTACACATGAAGTAGACGCTACTTTATACTATAAATTAGTTGGTATCCTTTTATATTTAACTCATACTAATCCTCATATTTCCTTTACCATTGTTCTTGTTTCTCATTGTATGCAAACAACCCATGAGAGCCATTGGAATTTAGAAAAAATGATACTTTAGTAAATCTAGGGTACAATTTAGTTGGGATATGCTATAGTTTAGGGGGTGATCCCTATTCAAAAATTCAAAATGGAAAAAGATTGGTCACTTGTTGGTGGCTTTCATTGATTCCATTGGGTTGGTGACCCTGATGATTTGAAGCCTACTAGAGTTTATGCTTTTAGTTTTGGTTCCAAACATGTCAACTAAACTCATAAGAAGCAACAAGGTCTTGCTCTTTCTTTAGTAAAAATAGTATCAAGTTGTAGTTAATGCAAGTCAAAAATAATTGTGGCTTTGACAAATCCTTTTAGCATTTGGATTCTTGTAGCAACATCTAACCACACTATTAGACTGGCAACAAGGTCTTTCTTTTCTTTAGCAAAAAATAGAGTATCAAGTTGTATTTAACACAAGTAAAAAATCCTTGCAGCTCAACAAAAAGCTCTAGCCTTGGGTTCTAGCAACAAAATCTAACCACACTGTAGTGTGGCAATCAAAGTGCCATCAAACTCTCCAAAGATCCAATTCAACATCAGTGCAACAAACATATTGCTACATGCACTTCATCATAAATTGTATTCAATATTTCATTTTCAAAATCCTCTTCTCCCTTATAAATGATTACGCTATAAACATTTTCATACAATGTATCATTTAACTAAAGTTTTCCCATCTATGAGTTCTAAAAATTATTATCAGTGATTTAAAATAGCATGAATACAATCATCTATTTGCATGCTTATTGAAATTTAACACCTTTTAAACTTACATACATTGTGAAAAAAGAAATTCATCTTAAAAAAGTTAAAACATTAACAATATATCACTCATATTAATATTAATATTTTTACATTCATTTAATTTTTAAATAAATTTTCTTATATCAAACATTAATCCATGGTTAAAATATTATTAAAATAAACAACAAAGTTGAAAAGAATTTACGCACATTATACTTTTTCAAAGATCACATTGCCATTACACCAATTTGATCTTTTCAGATGGTATATTTACAAATGCTTGCTTTTCATATTTCTTACAAAGATGGGATTATGTTAGCCCGTAAATAAAAAGAACGAGTGGGAGACGATTGCATCCTATAGTCTCTTGAATAAATCATCTTTTAAAGAATGACTGGAATGACGTTTGAATTTCTTCTAAAGTTTGCCCTTTAGTCTCTGGTAAAAGAAATGCAACGAAGAACACTGTAGATGCACAAATAACGGAGAAAATGAAGAATGAACCTGCAAGAAACCAACCACATATTCAGCATATTCTAAAATTTCATTAGTATTGTAACTCAAACACACTCATCCAACCAGTATTCAGCTTATTGCAAACTTTCATCAGTATTGTAACTCAAACACATTTATATATTAGAAGAGTTCTTATTTTTTCCTCTGAACATGTGAGTGTCTCCTACTCCAAATAATTAGATTTGGATGATATCATGAAGGTATCTTGATTACCTGCTGCACTCCATGTAAGAAAAAGGTTGAAGGTGATGGTAATAACCCAAGAGCCAAGCCAGCTGACAAGGGTCACCAAACTTCCAGCAATGCCTTTAATATTTATTGGAAATATCTGAACCCATCCAAAATAAGTGTTGAGTAAATGACACAAATGAGATTACAAAACATTTAAATGGAATGTTAGCAAATAAAAAAGAGCAGAATACTGATTTTTCCTTCAAGTGCAGCTCATTTTCAGTGCTCACCTCTGACATTATGATCCATGGAATTCCACCCATGCCCAAGGAGAATGTTCCAATATAGCACTGATCCAAGAATAGAAAACAATCCATGATAGAATAAGAAGCTTCTAAACCCACTGTTATATCAGCAAGAGAAAAGCAGTTAACAGGAGAATTCCAATAGTCATGGCTTAGGAATGAACTCACCAAAAGGCCGCCTAGGGACAATGTTTTCACTATGGGCGTTGGATGTACATTTGCTCCACAACCCTATCACGGATAGAAACCAAGGTCAAAGAATTATATCAATAATTTCACATGAATAATCTAGATCTCACTGAAATTGGATATATCACTCGGATACATGGATATAGGACATCAATCATCAACTATGCTTGATTGACATGGATCCCATTTTGTAAACTTTCGTTTCTAGGGCCTTTGTGGTGGAAAGAACTTTTACTGATAGAACAAAAATACTTCCATAAGTATTAACATGTAGAATGTGTGAAAGCATTCCCTCCATGAAGGAAAGCCTCATGGTACTTTACAACAATGTATAGTTCCTCTAGTACCATCCCTATTTTGACTCTTGTTTTTGTTAGATGTATGATTCAAGAGTCTGCAGAATAAGTTGTTATTTCAGTTTCCTATATTGTAAGACGATACTGATATAGGACACTTCCCATTTTCTTGATTATTAAATTTGACAAAGCATGTATATCTGAAGTTAAATCTACAAACTTTTGTACTATATGGTTACAGTGTGGTTTATGGAAGTTTTGAATTCAAAGATAAATATGTATTGGAGTTGTTTTTAGTGTGATTTTTTGGACTTTTCGATACTAGAATCTGCGGAAATATTTGAGGTGAAATCTTGATTTGTGTTATTTACACTGATTTTTTGACTGTATATATGGATTCAGCACCCTGAAAAACCCCTGGGACACTTTGATTGTGCAGGGATTACCTATCAAACTTGTGATTTCAATAAATTCCTGCCGGATTTTAGAGAAATTAGACCAGAAAAAACCACCAGAAAAACTTTAAAAAATCTGACTAAAGACAACTCTATCTACATTTTACTCTGTCTAGGTGTAACTTACGGAAGCTTTGAATTTACTCTGTCTAGGTGTGACTTCCGCACTTACGGAAGCCTTGAATTCAGAGAGAAATCTGCATTTACTCTGTCTAGGAGTAAAAGAGAAAATGAAAATTTAGAGAAACCTGTATGTAGAATGACAATCCAACCAGGAAGCAGCCTATGCTCATCCCTCCCGCTGAGATCTGAAAGTATATTATTTTCAGTTTATTGTTTAGAAATAAAATAATCTTTTTAGCCATCAGTCTATAGCAGATTGATATGGTCACAATATCAGTACATACCATCAAAAGCGGTCGCCTTCCTGATTTGTCCATCAGTAGTGCACCTATTGCTGTCATTGGCACCTGGCCAAATTGAAGGTCGCCAACTTATCAGACCACTAGTCAAGAGTATGTCGCAAGAAAAACTACATAGTCATATGTAGCGTTAGACCACTAGTCAAGAGTATGTCGCAAGAAAAACTACATAGTCATATGTAGCATTCTGAAAGAAAAACTACATAATTATATATAGCATTCTGAAGTAATCCTCTGCCTTTTCTACTTAATTAAAAGTAGCACGGATAGAAACTCTGCCAAGCATTCAACATGGAACAAATGCGATAAGACTCAAAATTATTTAAAGTCGATAAAGAAATTTTGGCTCAAGGGTAGCTTTACAATTCCGGCCGGACATAATGAAGCTTATTTTCTGCAAAGAAATCCTACACCAAAGCCAAAAATATCTATGAAATTTGAAGGAGAATCTTTCGACCTAATCACCTGGAGGGCAGCCACAGCAACAGATGCGGCATGATCTGATGAAAATCCTACAGTACAGTCATTAGTAAACGGGAGTTAGAAACATGTCATTTATACAATTAAAGGTACATTTTTCAAGTTGACCTGGAAACCAAGAGCTAGCTGCAATTTCTCACCAGCAGCTTGGAAAAATTCGCTGGCATAAAATATGACAGCACTGATTCCTCCTAGTTGTTTAAACACCATCAAACCAACTCCAACCTATACATACAGTGTTTGATAATAACTACGATAATTCTGAAAAATAATTAATTACAAGTTTTTGCAAACTATATTGCTAAGAGATTTCTACTTACAATAACAGAATGTGCATATCTGAATTGGAATAAGTCCATTACTCGGGCCTTGGGAAGACTCTCTAACTTTGTCACACAATCCTGAAAAGCAGAGGGCTGTATTCTCAGTATTCCAACAGGAATAAGTACAACAGGCTTAAACTTATGTTACCACTTTATCACTCGTTTGAAATTAATTGCCTCTAATCACACTCCATCACCACCGGCTTTTAATCAAGATTAGTATATTTTTTTATGAATTACTATGGTGATTAACAAACAATAATTTATATATGTAACACCTAAAGCAGAAGTAAGCACCCTGATTTCAGCTGCTTCAGCAGAAACATCACAATTTTTTCCACGAAAGGCTTGCAATGCTTCTTCAGACTCCTCGTTCCTGCCAACCTTTGTCTGCAGTAGACCAAAAATGATTAAATACTATACGCATAGACCCGGTAATGGATTTTGACATCTCAAGTATAAGGTAACATTGAATTTACTGACTTTCTCAGATGCTCCATTTTATGTACTGTCATGTATGCAATGGTTTTTATGATAATTTGCATTTTCCTAAAAAGTTATACAGACAATTGATGTTTCGAAGTATTTGATCCTATACATCAATATGGCTTTAGGTTAAATTAATCATATATTTGAGAGGGAACAAGCTGAGACAATATTTTGCAATACATTTTAATATTATTACCTGACAAAATCAATGCACAGGAGATGAAACTACTCACCAACCACCTAGGAGACTCTGGAATAAAGAAGAGACCCAATGCCAAAAGAACACAGGGAATAATTCCTGTCAAAAAAAGTTAAATATGATTACACCTGTCATGCTTATTCCGAATTGCAATGACCATTTATCTAAACGTCTCTACTATCTTTTCTTAGGGCTATGTCCATTATGGATTTTATAAGGTTCAACTTAGATCTCACAGAGACCATTCTTTTCCATACCATATTACCATATTTGATAGAACAAAATACAAATATGATCAAGCATATTTACCAATGATAGCAAGAAGGCGCCACCCAACCAGCATCCCAATCAAATATACTAGCAGAGTACCAATGGTTATAGACAACTGTAAAAGGGAGAAGCCAATGATGCTCAGTTGTATTGATTGTCGACATGTTTTTTCCCATAATGAACTGTTGTATTTTACTTCAACATACTAATTGACAAAATGGTGTCCATTTTGATGGTTTTTCAACCTCTTTGCAAACCAAAAAATGGGAATTGGATAAAGGTTCACACCTGATTTGTTGCTGTCAACCCTCCCCTCAAATTCTTTGGAGTAATTTCAGCTATGTAAACTGGTACCTGTCCCAAGATTATAAGAATCGATGAGCTGTGATTGGTCTGTATCAAAAATTAACTCTGTGAACTTATCCATACTTTGAGAATACAACATATCCAAGCCAGAAGACTATACAGTGAAGGAAGTAAGGCCGACTCCATATCCCAAAAATAATCTTCCAATATTTAATGGGAATGCATCCTGCACAAGAGTAGAATATGGGTTTTTCATTATATTCTATTTTAAAAACTATATTGCCAAAGGAAAAAGAGTAATCCTAATTTCAATCTTTGCTATATCATATTATTTCAAAACAGGTTAACAAAGTAAAGAGTTGTTTTAATGAATCAACAAAGGAAAAAGAGTAATCCTAATTTGAATCTTTGCTATATCATATTATTTCAAAACATGTTAACAAAGTAAAGAGTTGTTTTAATGAATCAACAAACTTCATTATGTGATATATTTAACCACAATAAATGCATTGTAACTTAAAATCTCTCAAGTACAAACAGATTAAAAAAATGAATTAAAATGGATTTAAGCTAGTACAATTCACAGTTTGTGAGTTGAGTAAACAAAAAAAAATGAATTTAAAATGGATTTAAGCTAGTACAATTCACAGTTTGTGAGCTTGAGTTAACAAAAAAACATAAATAAGTGTCAAATTTAGACATTGCTTCAAATTCTTCTTTCTCTAATTAATTTAAATTAAATTATTTTAAAATTGTATTAATATAT
>APFE030328696.1:20774-69000 GCA_000404065.3 Pinus taeda
ATTTTTATAAAATTGTATTAATATATCAAAAGATATGCCAATAATCATTGTTTAAGCTATTATAGCTCACATTACCATATTTTTAGTTTTTTATAACTTGTTTACATATATGTTGATATTAACATCGCAGATATAGATATGGATAAACATTTTAATCTCTTCAATAATAAACTGTATAATGCACCTCATTTCTCAATTCTATAGGTACAATGAAACACCAATTAAGTAAAAGGAAAAGCCTTACAAACCTTTGACAAGGATATAATGGACCATCCAATAATACATGAAACTGAAGAGACCCTCAATGCCTGCATTCAGAAGTCAGGAATTCAGCTTTAAACTGCAGTTACATAGTTTTAATCGAGCTCCATTCCAAACTGATGACATTCAAAATCAAAATCAATCCTGAATGGTATGAAAGGTATTTTTCAATGTCTGATCTTCATGATTTTCAGGACTTGTGATAATAGTCAAGAACTTACCCCTTTCCGACCCATATAGTCTGCAATGTAGCCACTCACAATTGCACCAACAATAGCACCTATAGTCAATAAGGAGCCAAAGGTGGAGTACTGCATTAAAAAGGTTAAAAGATGATATTAAGCCCAAATGCATTGAGTTAGTAGTATCTTTTAAATCCGAGAAGATTTGAAATAACTGTCCAATAGGTACTAAGGTAAACTACTAACTTGGTTGGTTTTACCTCGTTTAATAACCAATTCAAAATACAGTACCATATATACTATCGTTTACAGCATCTTCTAAAAATTGAAAAGAGAAGAAGTAAAAGGGATTTGGGTCATTGAATGGCACCTGAGACAGGGTAAGTCCAAGATCTTCTATCATTGCAGACTGCGTAGGAGAAGAAAAGCCCACCTGCAATGAACCAAGAAACATTAGTGTAAGCCCACCTCATCATTGGCAGATCACAGACGCCCAGAATTACTCAATTGCAGATAATATATTAATCTCAAATGCCATGGGTGTCATCTGTCTCTGGAACTCTACCCTCTCTGTATCTGGTCATGGCTGTGCACTATATTGCTATAATTACCTCTTTTAATTATAAATGGCATCTACCAAATATATGTAGATGTATTATCTTTTCTCGACAATGAATTTATAACAATCATATTTTATAACAAATTTTTCATTGTGATTTTTATATCAATGCAAATTTTGGAATATTCCTAAAATATGTTATATTTCTAAAATCTGTTATTATTAACCTCCCCACCCAGATTCAACCCTATTATTTTCATCTTGTCTCTGTATATATATGTAAAAATTGCTTTCTGAGCTTCTTAAAACCCCCTCATTTAACTTAAGTTCAAAACCTAATTACTCAACCATTCAATTATATACATAAAATTTAAATGTAATATTAAATACATTTACTATAAACACAAATACAAACTCATACTAATGATACTCTTTGCAATGATTTGACATTAAAGACATACAACTTTAGCTTGGCAACCGCAACCTCAATCTCAAGGGCATGATGCGATGTGCACCTTTCCAGAGATTAAGTTCAAAACCTAATTACTCAACCATTCAATTATATAAATAAAATTTAAATGTAATATTAAATACATTGACTATAAACACAAATACAAACTCATACTAATGATACTCTTTGCAATGATTTGACATTAAAGACATACAACTTTAGCTTGGCAACCGCAACCTCAATCTCAAGGGCATGATGCGATGTGCACCTTTCCAGAGATTGAGGTAGCAGAGATACAACTTTAGCTTGCCAACCTCAAGGCATCCCAAAAGCAGGCATGAATATTTGGAAGTGCATCTCAGGATGGGTTTAGATGGATGTGTGTTAGTATTATATTCTAAGGAGACAACAACACCATGTTCATATGAATATAGAATTTTAGTGGGAAAATATCAGACATGGATGAATAGAATTTTAGTGGGACAATATTAGACACGGATAGATTTGTATAGGTGAGTTTAGTATGATCAGTATGTTCATATGAATAGAATTTTAGTGGGACAATATCAGACATGGAATTAGATGGATGGATTTGTAGGGGTGAGTTTAGTATGATTATGGAAAAATTTAGGAATTTGTCAATTTGTTAATTTGTATATTTTATAGAAATTATTTATTAAATTATACAAAAAAAAATGGTTATTTATCTTTAAATCTAAGAATTTTTAGAAAACAGTATAAATTTTAAATTATTATAGTGTGTGAGTGATTTGAAAAAATATATTATTAAACTTTTTAATTTTTATAATTATAAATTAATAATTCACCAAAATTTTTAAAATTTAACATAAATTTTCTAGCTTTCACATTGTTTTTTCCAGAATATAATATGATAATTAAAATTACCCTGTGCTATTCTTGCTACTTGCATTGCCCTCAAACAGTATCAGAAATATATGGGTTTAGCATTCTGCTTATGTAATATATTAATGAGATTACACTGTGTTCATGTATTAGTAGGAAGTATACTTGCACAGTATCCAAACTCCATTCTTGCTACTTGCATTGCATTCATACAGTATCAGACATATATGGGTTTAGCATTCTGCTTATTTAATATCTTAATGAGATTACACTGTGTTCATGTATTAGTAGGAATCATACTTACACAGTATCCTAACTCCAGAGAGCCCAACGCAACAACAAATGTGCTCAACAACACAGTTGCAATCGAGCCCCCATTACTTCTCTCTTCACTTAGATTCTTTCTGCCAATTTCAATCTTCTCCTCAGATGAAATCAGTGGCTCACTGATATCTGCATGCTCCTCCAGTTCTCCATCCTCTAGATGTATAGTGATGGCCATAGCAGCTATCAAACTCATCCTGAAAACTGATCTTTTAAAATAGAGAATTTACTCGACCAGAGAAGCCTTATAACTCTCTGATACAGCAATGAGGCTGTGTATAGTGAGCACCCAACGTTTCAACGAGGGAAACCTAACAGAAAGCCATAGACGAACCTTGATTTATATGATATTAGTATTTTATTATATCACACACTGTAATCCAGCATTCTATGAGTAAGTCTCAAGTCATCTCTCCTTAGAAGATAGCTATATGTCACAGCCTGGAGCCCACAAATCTTGTGAAACTGGTCCATGAGAATGTATGTTATTGCTTAAGGCAAGCCCTTATGTATGTTATTGCTTAAAGACAAGCCATGCTCAAAAGTTGAGAAAGTCTCACAAGTTGACATATCTGACCTCACCTTTAATATCCTAATCATTACCATGGCCTGCTGGAGTGTATCCTACTCGGAAATATATTGTGAAATAATTTAAAACGCAATACCACGTCAGAAAGACAGTCAACATCTTAGAAACCAATTTGTCATCTAATTATTGGGTAAGGATGGAAACTGTGACTCGCTTTTATTTGAGTGAGGTGCAAATCGTACGCTGCCAGCTAGTTGATCAATCAGGGAGTTATCATTCATATTTGGATGATAGTAAGTGATATATGTTTATATTACCTATCTATATATTTATGGTTAACTCTTTAATACATCAATGGTCATTATTTATAGATTTATCATTGACTTCTTAATATGTTAATAAATTATTATAATTATATTCTAATTTGAGTATTTAGGTTTTTACAGGTTATATTAGATATTTTTTTTGTTTCTGGAGTTGTTGAGTTGTTGTGTTAAGCATGTGAATATTTTATGTTTGGTGTAAATCATGTAAAATGTCTAATGTTTTGAGTGTAAATTTCATTCATGTTTCGCATATCTTATATAGTTATTCTAAAAGAAATAATATTTGATACATTCAAATTTTTATTTTTCAGAATCATATAAATTTTATTAAAAAAAAAGTGTGTATGTTAATTGGTTTATATTGAGTGATGAGAAAGAATGGTAAAGAAGAATGCTTGCTATTTTTACTGATTGAATTTTTGTAAGTAATATATTGAACTCATACTTATAGAATATTTTATCCTGATCATGGGATATGTTGGGCTCTCTCTCTATATATATAACTAAGATTTAAAAGTGCCTAGGCAAAACATTGACTCAACTTTAAATTAATACTTAGTTTTAAAGTTTTAAAATTTTGAAGAGATTTCTTATGCAATGTCTTCTATGGTAATTTTGACATGTTAAACTCATACCTATAGAACATCTTACTCTTACCAAAGGTGAGATAATTTTGTTACATAAAAATATATATCCTTTAGAATATGGCTAATCTTTAAAACTAATTACAATTTGGCTAAACAATGAGCATAATCAACTTTAAATTAATACCTATTTCCAAAGTATTAATGCTTTTAAGAAACTTTTTATGCAATGGGGGAGGGGGATCGAGCTCAATTGGTGATCAAAGTAATGTGAAATTTATGAAAACTGAGAGATCAAAGGTTAAAATCCCCTATTTGCGACTTGGTTTACAAAGTAGAGGACAAACCATAGCTGTCACGTGAGGTGTTGAGGTTTACTAGTAGTTACCTGTCAACAGCTCATGCGAGCTTGAGGTTTACTAGTAGTTACGTGTCACACAAGATGTTGAGGTTCACTAGTAGTTACATGTTACTAGTAGTTAGAGGTTTACGAGTAGTTACTAATAGTTAGAGGTTTACTAGTAGTTATGTGTTACTAGTAGTTAGAGGTTTAGTAGTAGTTACTAGTAGTTAGAAGTTTACTAGTAGTTACATGTTATTAGTCACACGAGTTGTTGAGGTTTACTAGTAGTTACCGAGATGTTGAGGTTTACTAGTAGTTATGTGTTACTAGTAGTTAGTGGTTTACTAGTAGTTACGTGTCACACGAGTTGTTGAGGTTTACTAGTAGTTACGTGTCAACAGCTCACCCGAGCTGTTGAGGTTTACTAGTAGTTTGTGTCACACGAGTTGTTGAGGTTTACTAGTAGTTACATGTCAACAGCTCACGCGAGCTGTTGAGGTTTACTAGTAGTTCGTGTCACGCGAGCTGTTGAGGTTTACTAGCAGTTATGTGTCAACAACTCACACGAGCTGTTGAGGTTTACTAGTAGTTACGTGTCACGCGAGATGTTGAGGTTTACTAGTAGTTACATGTTACTAGTAGTTAGAGGTTTACTAGTTGTTATGTGTCAACAGCTCACACGAGCTGTTGAGGATTACTAGTAGTTATGTGTCACACCAGATGTTGAGATTTACTAGTAGTTACGTGATACCAGTAGTTAGAGGTTTACTAGTAGTTACGTGTCACGCAAGCTGTTGAGGTTTACTAGTAGTTACATGTCACGCGAGATGTTGAGGTTTACTAGTAGTTACGCGTTATTAGTAGTTAGAGGTTTACTAGTAGTTATGTGTTATGCGAGCTATTGAGGTTTACTAGTAGTTACGTGTCAACAACTCACGCGAGCTGTTGAGGTTTACTAGTAGTTACGTGTCACGCGAGATGTTGAGGTTTACTAGTAGTTACGTGTTACTAATAGTTAGAGGTTTACTAGTAGTTACGTGTCAACAGCTCACGCAAGTTGTTGAGGTTTACTAGTAGTTACGTGTTACTCGTAGTTAGAAGTTTACTAGTAGTTACTAGTAGTTACGTGTCAACAGCTCACTCGAGCTGTTGAGGTTTACTAGTAGTTACGTGTCACACGAGATGTTGAGGTTTACCAGTAGTTACATGTTACTAGTAGTTACATGTCATGCGAGCTATTGAGGTTTACTAGTAGTTACTTGTCACGTGAGATGTTGAGGTTTACTAGTAGTTACGTGTTACTAGTAGTTAGAGGTTTACTAGTAGTTACTAGTATTTAGAGGTTTACTAGTAGTTACATGTCCCCAGAGCTGTTGAGGTTTACTAGTAGTTACATCTCAACCGCTCACGCAAGTTGTTGAGGTTTACTAGTAGTTACGTGTTACTAGTAGTTAGAGGTTTACTAGTAGTTACGTGTGTTACTAGTAGTTAGAGTTTTACTAGTAGTGTTAGAGGTATACTAGTAGTTACGTGTCAAGTGAGATTTACTAGTAGTTACATGTTACTAGTAGTTACGTGTCACGCTAGCTGTTGAGGTTTACTAGTAGTTACGTGTCAATAGCTCACGCAAGTTGTTGAGGTTTACTAGTAGTTACGTGTCAACAACTCATGCAAGCTGTTGAGGTTCACTAGTAGTTACGTATTACTATTAGTTAGAGGTTTACTAGTAGTTACGTGTATTTACTAGTAGTTACGTGTCAACAACTCACTATTGAGGTTTACTAGTAGTTACGTGTCAACAACTCAGGCAAGTTGTTGAGGTTTACTAGTAGTTACGTGTTACTAGTAGTTAGAGGTTTACTAGTAGTTACGTGCTACTAGTAGTTAAGTCTCACACAAGTTGTTGAGATTTACTAGTAGTTACGTGTCAAACGAGCTGTTGAGGTTCACTAGTAGTTATGTGTCACCCAAGCTATTAGGTTCCTGTGGGATTTTTAAAAAATGTTAATAAAAAAAAGTTTTGCAAAATTTCATATTTTTATAGATAAAGTAAGGTTAAATAGTAATTGAAAATAGTATTTGGATTCATGCATATGATTAATGTTAAATATTACTTAAGAATATGTAAAATCTTTATTTTAATCTCATAATAATGATAGATTCATTATGAATATTATTTAAAGTTAAAATTACTTTGTAGCTTTAAAATATAAAATAACTATTCATAATTGGTCAAGAATTCAACTTCCTTAAATTAAAGAAATATATTATTAACTTAAAAGGTAAAAATATATGTATTAAAAATAGACATATTTTATACAAATTATCCAACAACAAAAAATTATAACATGCAATTATATCATATATGGATGTATACATTAAATATCTTGATTACAATAACTAAAAAATAAAATAAATAAATATTTTTTTAAAAGTAATATAACATTTACTAACTTATATTTTTATATCTTGCTCTTCAATTTGGAAATTGTGCAAAAAGGCTCTCTAACTCATGAAATCCCACACACCTATAATTCCTAGGGTGGAAATGAAATAGATCTCTGGGAAGACAGTATCCTAAGCAGATCAATTCTTCTCACCATCCCATAAATCTAATAGCTCAAGAATTGGTTCGTAGAAAGAGGCATAACAAGGCTGGCACAAATTTCATCTTGGGATCCAAATGAATTAGTTTGGAGGGCCTGGAAACCACCACCTTTTCTATTTGGCCTTTCTCATCAATGGAACTCATTAGTCAAGCATCTAAAAAGCATTTCTCGTGTCCAATTCACTCAATTGGATGGTTTCAATTGGAACTTAACAGTGAAGGAATATATAGTCAAAATTGTATATACTTCTCTTCAAAAAGAGCAAGTCAACAACCCATCTTGTCATACTGGAAGAAATTATGGAAAGTAGAAATCTTGCCCAAGATTAAATTCTTCACTTAGACTCTCATTAAGGGGAGGATCCTGACAACAGACAACCTAAGGAAGCACAAAATATCTAGTCCCTCAAGATGTCCTCTATGCATGAATTCCAAAGAGATAATCCACCATCTATTTCTTTCTTGCCCCTTTTCCCAAATGTGTTGGAAATCAATGCTCCACCCTCTCCCTATCCATCCAAAATTTGACTTGAATTTGGTAGAAATTTTCGCACATTTGAACACAAATTATCCTTACTCCCTCAAAAAGAAAAATCTGATAAAATGCTTTTGGCTTAGCCTTTCAACATTCCTCTGTTGGAAACTCTATCTAGCAAGAGATAAGAGCGTCTTGGACTGCAAAAATCCAAAAAAAAAAGAAATATATTGGCTTTGGTTGGGGCCTCACAACCAAAGCAATTCTCTTAATAGGAAATAATAAAATAGATCCTCAAATCTTGTAGGAGGTAGAGATTCAATGGTTTCAATTCGTTTTGGTTAAAAGTCCTCAAATCGTCCACAATCCTCCCAGAATCCCTCCCCTTCTCCAAAACTAGAAAATAAGTCTAAAGGACTATGACTTCATGACTTGGTTACAAGAGTGGAAATGGGTTTTCCTCTTCTTCGATGGCAATTCAAAAAACAATCTGAGGAGAGCAGGAGAAGGGGGAGTTATCATAGCTCCTAGAGGAAAAGAAAAGGAATCTTGAATGGGGTTTATTGACGTTGTTGGATACTACCAACACACTGGGGGTCTCCCCGATGTGAAGTCCCAATTATACCTCACACCATTTGGAGTAGGAGCCCCATCCAGAGTATTAGCCCCGCCACCATAATACAAAAGTTCGTCTTGGTTTCAACAAATAACATAATAGATTATATACATAAACCTTGAATAAGCAAGTAAGTTAACATTGTGAAGCACCAATTGCAAGATGTAAACCATGAGACCTTCACGAGGGGAGACAAGAAGTGAGCCTCTAAGAGAAAAGTAATGGTATTATCCTAGAAGAGACACACGAAAGCATAGAAATATTTGTTAGTGAAATAGTTCACACAATGATATTCAAGCAAATACAACACACATTCAACAACATGAGTACCTAAGACAGCGAAATAGTCCAATTTCTCCAGTACATATGAACACAACATATACCATAAACATCCCAAGAATAGCCCTAAAACATTTGTCATACATGCATGAAAATGTGTTGGCTCATAGAGCTTCAATTATAAGGTGAAAGATCCAAGTACATCAATTATAATGGTGAACACTAGTTCCAATAGTGGAACATTAAGTCACTTCTTTCTTCCCCAAATAATAGTTTTCTTTCCTATGCAAAGTAAAGAAGCCAAGACTAGCTCTCCAAAGCTTAAGCCTCCAAAAGCCCTTTGCTTGAGTTATGAGGTTTCTTTTATAACAAGAGGAATGGCCTTTCATATGCTCCTTACTCTTGGATTGCCCCCATGACTCTTGGACTCCTAGTGTGTCCTTTTGACTTCTAAATGACTTTTGGACTTGTATACAATCTTTTTCCATATATGACTATGTGGCTCTTCATGTTCCACATATAACTCTTGGACTTCCACTTATTTGTCTTTTACAATGATTACAATACTACATCATGACCTCCACATCATCATATGATGAGACTTGACATATCACTATGTTTGATGACTGTGAAGGATAGTAACTGATGACATGGACTTTCTCTAGTAGTGACACATCTGCCACTCTACCTTTTCTCTTTATTTATCCTCTGATCATGGCGCTTTCACCCTCCAAAGGATCTTCAATCTTGGAGTCATTGGGGTGCTTCAATCATCAAATTTCAAGTGTGTTCTTGGCTCTTTTCATGCTTCCTTAATTTATCCTCTTTGCTTGATCTTCCTCGTGTGTGCTTTCCATGAGGTCCCCGAAATACCTACCTTTACAATCACCCATGACGAGCAACTATTAGCCTGAAAAACTCCTAATTTACCATGTTTTATGCATATTGTCTATTTATGCCTTTTCAGTGCACTCAAAAGGGTCAAAGGGGCTTCTGGGCACATGGGTGCACTTTGAAAGGCTGAAAGGCTAAAGGGGGAAGGCTTTGTGGCTTTGGCATGCACTCATGTGCTCAAGAGAGGGAGATAGTCAAGGCAAGGCGCATAGCGCAAGTCCGAAGGACGAAGGGGAATGATTCGGGCTTCCCAAGTGTGATGTGCGCTCGAGGGAGAAGGAGGGTGCATTTCTTCGAGTCAAAGGAGTGCTCTTAAAGAGGGTGCATCACTTCGAGTTTAAGGAGTTCTCTCAAAGAGGGCACATCTCTTTGGGTTGAAGGGTTGCTCTCAAAGAGGGTACATATCTTTGAGTCAAAGGATTGCTCTCAAAGAGGGAGCATATCTTCAGGTAAAAGGAGTGCTCTCAAACAGGGCACATCTCTTCAGGTCAAAGGAGTGCACTCAAAAGAAACCAATGAGGGTGCATGGTGCAAGTCCGAAGGTTGAAGGATGAAGCTTCGTGCCTTCGAAGTGCACTCATGCGCTCAATAGACCAAAGAGGGCACATGGTGCAAGTCCAAAGGTTGAAGGATGATGCTTCATGCCTTCGAAGTTCTCTCATGCGCTCAAGAGACCAAAGAGGGCACATGGCACAAGTCCAAAGGCTGAAGGATGATGCTTCATGCCTTCGAAATGTGCTCATGAGCTCAAAGGGTTGAGAGGGTGCATAGTACATCGTGGAAGGTTGAAGGGTGGAGATTCATGCCTTCGAGGTGCGCTCATGCACTCAAGGGGGGTGCATTCCTTCAGGTCGAAGGAGTTCTCCAAAGGGGGGCGCATTCCTTCAGGTCAAAGGAGTGCACTCAAAGGAAGGCTTGGTCTTTTAGGGTGCAGTTTGGAACAAGGAAGAGGATTCGTGCTTTTGGAATATGCCCAACTCTCTGGGAGGGCACAGGGTTCACTTCTGAACAACGAAGGGTCTCCCATCAAGGCTTCGAAGTGCACTCATGCGCTCTTGGCCTTAGTGGGCTTGTTTTGCAACCGAAATTTGTCTAAGTCTGGGTGATAAGGAAAGGGGCGAGTAGGATGAGTTCAAGGTAGAAAATCATGTGCAAAACATACCAACTCATTGAGAAAACTTAGACAAGCTTGATAAAAAGTAAATATACATCAAAACGCCACTTTATACACATTCCCCAAGTATAACGAGTGAAGTGTGTGTGATTGTGACCTGAAAGTTTTGTTTTACAACACAAGGATGTTGTGACCATGAAATGCACATAGATATGTTTTGATTGATGTGACGACGCTTGAGAACATTCAAGAACACTTATATCATATAGAGAAACATGAAATGACACTTGATGACTGAGGCAAAACTTGATATGACAATGAGGTAGGCTCCAAAATTCGAATGTGAGCAAAAATTTTGGAGGGTGTTCATAGCAGTGTCAATAGCACCTTAGACAAGAATCAAACAATAGGCCAGATGATACAACCTCCTCCTAAGTGTCACAATCATCCGTGAGCTCCATATTCGAAATCTTATTGTCTTAAAAGGATTCTACTCTACTCATTCAATAATTGGTCAAAGGTTCTAGCCCCAAAAATTCAAAGCTCTGCCAAATATTAGCTCGTGTTCAAAATCATTTAGTGCACCTAGGGGACTTCACCATAGGAATACATAATCTCTCTATAACAACTAACTCTTCTACTTGAGTTGCCCTTTCTCTATTCAACATTGTACGAAGGCTTTCTAACCTTCGTTTTTTTGGAATTAATACAAAAATAATTGCCTCTGTGTATATATATAGATACATATATATACTCACTTGTATTATAATTATTATTTATTCATTTTCATATATATACTCACTTGTATTATAATTATTATTTATTCATTTTCATAATCTTTAAAAAAAGACACATTGCTTTTTGGTGAGGAATCGAATATATCTTTCCGATAACTCAATCATATTACTTTGAAAAAGATTACTTCTTTATACTTTTAAGTTATGTGTCTATCAATCCCTATCCCTTTCAGTGGTTGATATCTAACCTAATCGAGAATGGAATTTTGAAATATAACTGAAGGGGTAAAATGTGGCTTACAATTTATGTGTATGTTCGTTCACTCCTTTTTAGGATAGTGTATAGTTGACTGGCTTAAAAGCTAATCATGCTTCTACTCCATCACCTAAATTTAAAGTCTCAGCCTCCTTTATTGAGAATAAAGAAAAACATTATTGAGTGCATAAGAATAACTAAGTTCAAATTCTATGTTTTCGCATTGAGTAGAAAATCAAAATAACTTTTAAAATATATAATTTGTATTTATGGAAGTAATTTGTATTTATGGAAGTTTTGTATGATTATGTGAAAATGTAATTTTCATGTTACTTTTCCTACAAAATAATGTGCATGCGTATTAGTGTAATGATTGAGTATCTAGATTGTAAATTTTATTTTAATTAATTCATACAATTATAGAGAATAATTTGATCATGTGTGACGTTATATTTCCAAATTTTTTAATGTTAATTTTATATTTAAAACAAAAGTATTACTTTTATATTTCTATAATTAAGAAAATTAGCACAATACTAAATTACAAAGTCAAGCATTAGTGCAAGGTTTAAGGGCTTTAATGTATCAAACAATTTTAATTTTTCCTTTTAGAATGTAGGTGTATTATGGAAGCATATAATTTATTTAATAGGTAAAGAAATAAATACTTATATGTGGAATGAAAGGCCATTGTATTTTTAAATTGTAATTTGTGTTAAGACTAAAATAATTAAAAATAGCAAACAATATTTAAAAAAAGAAGTCATGTGTAAATAGTTTCATTAAGATAATGTGAAAAATGGAGATATAGAAAGGCATTAAAAAAAATGGAGGTTTTGTCAAACCACCAATATCATGTTGCAGAAAGCTAAATTAAAAGCAACCACATATGCAAATACATACATAAACACTTGATTGGAAATTATCAATATTATTGGAGTACATGAAAATTACCTACCCTACATTTCCTACCCTTTAGGAGGTCAATTTTTAGTAGTTAATATTTTTAATATGTCTATTTTAGCAATTTCTGCCAAGTAAGATCACGTGTGATAGTGACTAGCATTGACTGGGCATTGACATGGCTATATCTTATCAATTAGTGCACTTTCTTATCCCTAGCCTCCTTATCCACAAGGGAGCATTTCATTTCATATTTCTAAAGACAACCTTATCCAGAACCTTTCCAACTTATGTTTCCTATTTTTGGTGACAAACTTATCCACTTATTCTTTATTCTAGGAAACCTTATCCCCTATGTTTTAGTCACAATTTTAGGGTTTATCTATAATTCTAGAGTTAGGATTTGTATGTGTTGATTCTTTCTTTAGTTCTCACTCATTTTTTGCTCAGTCTACTATTAGTCAACTATATTATTGACCCTAACTCTTTTTTAAAATATACAACCCCATTTTTTGACTAGTTAACTAGAACTAAGGGAGAGTTACTTTTGTATTGGTTGTGCGTACACAACGAACCACAGTTATTGCACATTACTCCTCTTTATAATGGTGTTTTTTAATAGTACTCAAGCCATGCATTGTAATACAATGAATTCATATTGATCTTTTTAATCTCTTAGTCAATTGAGTCATATTTTATTATCTATATTCTCACTTTGTCTTGTAATTGCTTGTGTAATTTTTTGTCACAGGTAGAATTTGTGTCTGTGCTTAAAATCTAACATGGTATTAGAGCATAGTAGGGGATTGTTAGGTTAAGTACACATATATCATTATGTGTGACATCTAATTAAATATCGCATGGAGGATGGATCAACCCATTAATGTGATTTGTATTCCTTTCAACTACTTTGAGTGGAAACCCAACATCATACTTCTATTGCACAATAAGGTACTCTATAGATTCACTATGAAGATTGAAGTAAATTCTAGTTCAAACATAAAGAAGTTGAAGTTCTGTAATAGGATGGATGAGGTTTGTGGGATCTATGATTATCTATATCTCCATATTTTATTTTTTTTGTGTAGAATCGTCTTCATTACCTAATGATGTATGGATCAAATTGGAGGATTTTTCGAGAAATGGGATGAAATAAGAGGACATCAATTAGAGAATGATCTCGTCTTATTAATCCCAAGTCATTTTGATATCGTATAGGACTTCTTCTCCAAGTTATGTACTTTTATTCAACAGGTCAAGGCATGTGGTATTGATAGGAAAGAAGATCAATGAATCTTCTCTATTGTTTCTAAGCTCAATCTTGAGTATTCTAACTTTGTTTCTTATTTTCATACTATAAGGCTATCAATAGGAAAGGATTAGAATATGCCTTTGTTGCATGACTTCATTAAATCACTCGTATAGGAGAAAAATATCTCATACATATGGGAATTATCAACCATTTCAAGGCCCAAGTACTTGTAGTATAGAAAAGCAAGGAATCAGAGGAATCAAAAGGAAAGAAAGATCATGATCATAAGAAGGGAGCAAGCAATGAATAAACTAAGGAGAGTTTGAACCAAAAGGGAGGAAAGTCTAAAAAGGAGAGAGAAAAATACAACTACTATAATGAAGGATTTCATTTCAAGAGTTCTTGTGTGGTAAATACCATTAATCTTATGGCAAAAGTACTTCTGCAACACAATCTTGTAGACTGCATACATGGCAATGTTAAAAAGAAGTATGAAGACAAGCCATTAAAGGATCAAGGTAAGGGTCATGTTCTAATTGTTATTGCTTTAGCATCTTATAGATGGATCTTAGACTTAGATGCTTCTAATTATATTACTGCATCAAAATGTTCTTTTTCTTCTTTGGTACCTTCCATGAGACCTCTTATGTTGTTGGGAGACAAAACTCCTATGAGATTGTGCGGAGAACCGAGAGTGGACGTTGATTATGGAATATTATAGAATGTGTTGCATATCCATGAATCTCCTCTCTATATTTCAAATTACATACTTGGGTATAGAAAGCAAATTGAGTTTGCTCTAGATTTAATGAGAAAGTCTAAGATGTCATATGGTTCCAAAGTTGCAATTAGGGAGATGGATCACCATTCTAGGTTGTATTCCTTTTCTCATTTTATTCCTGAATCTAATTTTGTTATGGTTCTAACATATGAAAATGAATAAAGCATATCTAGAAGTGTCAAAATGGAAGGTCACTTGCATGAAATCTAGGAGGAATATACTGCAACTTCTCCACCTCTCTATATTTTTTATTCTTTGTACTCTTCAGATTAGATTTATGATCAAATTTCATATTTTGTTTTAGATGTTCATGAGCATGATATTGCAAATCCATATATTAGAATGTGGTGGGCACACCTCTCTCTACTAGTAGCCAAGGGCTTCTCACGTGATGGGATAGGACATATTTGGGGATAGATCCATGATGGGGTGTTGATCTGCAACACCATCCTTCTTCATAGCAACTACATAGTAGACATCGTATGCATTTTGACGGGGTGTTTATTCCCACTATATTTTCCATATTTACACATGTTTTCAGCAGCAAAGTGCTTCTCACATGATGGGATAGGGTATAGCTAAGGATAGATCCATGATGGAATTTTTTATCACCAATGCCATCCTTCTTCATAGCAACTACACAATAGAAATTGTATTCATTTTGGGGGGCTATTTTTGCATTGGTTTTTCCCTCTCTACCTCACCTTTTCATACTATGTTTTATATAACTTGTTTCGTACATGAGTAACTAACATGGCTACAAATTGTTAGGACTCATATATTTAATTTTTACTTGATTAATTAGCATGGCTAACAATTATCGAGAGTTGTTTATGAAGCACATCTAGTTGTGGTTCAAGGGGGTGTTCAAGTACATGCACGTTATCTACCCTAAATTTCATACCCTTTAGGATTTCTTACCACTTTTTTCAATTACTATTTCTAGTATGTTTATTTTTAAAGGGGATGTTATGTGGGATGACCTATGGTAGTGATTGGTCAGTGACTGGGTAGTGACACAACTATATATTTTCCATTAGAGTGTACTTACTTGTCCATATATTCCTTATCTCTAAACATGCACTTTCTTTTCTAATTTTAGAGACAACCTTATCGATAACCTTATTATTGAGCAGTTGTTGTCATTGATGTCGAATTTCGAGTTCAAGGGGAGCCTAGTATGGTAAGTGTGTTATCATTGATGTGTTAATGTGTGTTGTTTCCTATCTTGAGTTCATGAATGAAGGTAATATATTTGAAGGAATTTCTTCTTTAGTTTCTTAGCTCCAATAAGGAAACTAAATGTTTAGTTGGTTAGTCCTCTCCAAGACCTTTCCAATGGTATATGGAACTTGATCTAACTCTAAAGGAATGGAGAAAAACTGAGTTTGAATTTTGGCATTTCAAGTAAGGTTCCAACTAATCATGGTTCCGTGTGGGCACATGTGACAAATATCAGACCCCCCTCCCCTGCATTGAACCTTGGAAAAGAAAGGGAGCCCAAGTTATGATCCTTTTCATTCAATCTAACAATTCAATGTATTTTTGTAGTGCGCTCTCAGGAGACATTGGGGAGAGTTAGTCACATATGTGAAAAATCAAAGAATGCCCGCCCCCCCCCCCCCCCCCCCCCCCTCCCCCCACAATTCGTTAACTAACAGGTAAGCTAAGGGGGCTCTTAGGATGAGATTCAGCCATTGATTTATTTTGAAACTCTTGACACACCACTGGAAGGATTTAGCTAGTTAACATAGAGCAGTGAGTAATGATCTAATGGTAAGTTCCCGTGCACTTATCAAACTGCCCAATCAATTTGGTGTTCACATAGTAGCGACAAGTGACATGTGGCATGCCATGGATTGATTTTTTACGTGCCAATTGGCAATCTAGTCAATGCTAACATGATTGGTGACTCAGTAAGATGACATGACAATGGACACATGATCTTACGAAAGGGTGACATGTTTCACTTATATTTGGTGTTTTTGGGTGGCCAAGTGTGATGGTTACAGCTAACACGTGGCACAACCAGAGTATGACATGTGGCATGATGAGGTCAGCATGACATGGCAAGTGAAAATGGCACTTTTGGTCAGCCAAGTGAATGTTTGGAAGGTGACATGTGGCAAGTGACCTAGCAAGACATGTGGCAGAAGAACATATGGAAAGTATTGATTGGTTGTAGCAATTGATGTAGCAAGCATAGTGGTAGGTGATGTGGACATGGTGGGTCCAATATCAGGATACTAGGGTATCAGGCACTCAAAGTGTAATGTTTTTGTAGATGTATGAAGTTGAAATATAGTGTCATGTGGCAAGTGTGACAATGCACTGATGAGGTGGTAGAAGTGTCACATGGAACTCAATGATTGGTCCACCATGGAATGAATTGGAAAAACTTGAGGTCTCAAGATTCATGTGAAGGACTAGTCTGGAAAAAGTTTTCAGTGTAGTTGATTTTTGGCTAAAATAGTGATTTTCACCAAATATAGAAGAAGGCCCAAGATCCCAAGCTATCTGGGCATCTGGTGATGTGGGGGCTCAACAATTCATAGGTTTACTTTTGGCCTAAATTTGGGTCAAATGAAAAGTAGGTTAGATATTGTAATATGTATGTATATCGAGGGGTTCCAAGAAAGCTTGGATGTATGTCATAATGGTCAAGGGAAAAAATTCGGATTGAAATGAATTTGTAAAGGAAAGTTCCAATAGCCTATGGTTCCATTGTGCCATCCATATATTCAGAAATCTCGGAGTTAATGGGCATAAATATTTTAGCAAAGGAAAAATAGTTGGATACCATATTTGAGCTCGAAGGGAAGTGGTCACAACACCTAGTTATGGGTGTTAAACAGGGAAGTGTTTAGGGGTTTCTCAGCCTATCATCCTATCAACCATCGAAGCAACAAATTGGTAACCAAAGGTCAATGGTTCTGATAGATTGATAAGCGCCTATGGAGTTTATGCCCAAATTCTATCTAGTGGACATATGAAGATAAACATCAAAAAAAAAGAGCTACATAATCCACGTGCCATTGATGAGTTCAAGAGTAATTGAATGTGATTTTTTGATACATTCAAATAGGATTTCCATGGGAAAATACCATGGATTTATGCCCATGGTAATTGAAGATCCAAATATGTATAAAAAATAAGATAAAGACACAAGAATGTTAGATGTTTGGATGAGAAATTAATGCCTGAATAATACAGGGTTAGGATGTAAGTGTTGAGCTAGCATGGCAAAGGAATAATGGATCTGAAGTTGTTATGTGAGGTGCAGAAAAAAAGAACCAACATGTGTGAGTTGCATGAGTGTAATAATATGGGCCAATGCATATGATAGAAGAATCCTATGAAATACAAGAAGAATAATTGCATAAGATAAGAATACATTGAATTCCTATATAAGAGATGTTGAGTTTGTTTGTAGTTTGCTTTTTTACAGGGTCGAGCTTATTTGTTTGTAACAAGGCCAAAGAAGATGTTTATCCTATGTTAGGATTTTTTGTCCATTGAAATAAATTTGCTTGATGATTGGTTTATGTTATGATTTTCTATGTATATAATGTTGATCCTATTGATGAAGTATGTTGATGTAATATGTTTATGTCTACAAAACGAATCATAATAAGTGTATTGTTGCAAATCTTAGAGTTGAACAAATAAACAAACCTACTAGTTGAGGGTCATTATCATTACAGAGATACATGAAGTTGTGGTTGTTGTAGGAAAAAATTGCAAAGATCAAAGTTAAGGTTATAAATTATTGAAGAATGACAATTTGTATTAGAACATTAAAGTATTTCCCTTGATAACTAATGGATCGAGTTTCAAAATGTTATGAAACAAAGATCCATGGTGTAACTATAAGGGGTTGGTAGCTCCAACAGGTTGGTGCTTACAAACTAATTTAAGAGGTTGGTGTTTTTGTACAGATGAATTGTCTTAATAAAACAAGTAAATTCGATCAAACATAAATTATTAATAAGGGTATGCCTTTTTATTTCAAGGTATTGTGAAAAATATATGCAAGCAACAATAGTTAACTGGTATTGGATAACTCCTACTGTTAATCTTTCTCCTACAAGAACAAAGATCTCTTCACACTTGTAGGAATGAAAATCAATATCATTGTCAAACCCTCACTTGCATAAAAATAACTCACTACACAATACTCGAAATGAAATCACACTTGCAGAGATGAAATAATACTCCTTGAAACCAATCCTCACAAAACCATTTGACCACAACCACACAACTGTCAAGTCAACTGAAATAAACTCATTCATTAACTAAGTATCACATTGTAACATATGTAAAAGAAACCAACACTATCACTAGTACAAAATGAGAAATTAGTGACTAGGTGACTAAAAAAGTTATTCACCACAACTTTTCCAAGTGAAATACTACCAGAAAGGAGAAATCTTAAGTGACTAAACTAAAAGCGACTAACATAAATCACTAATTTAGTCATGGGTTAAAATATGTGACTAGCTAATAAGTAATTCAACTAAAAATGACTAACATGAATGACTAATTTAGTCTAAGAACAAAAATAAAACTACCTAACAAGTGCTACAATAATATGAATTAGTTTTTTTTGTTAGTCGTCTTAATTGTGTTAAGCAATCTAAACTTACAAGTGATAGGGGATTGAAAGGCTATTAAAGATTGGTTGAAAGGTTATCCTTTCTTAAACACTTCTTCATCCTCACGTGGTGTATAGGTGAGCCAACTTTGAATTATTTATCTCTAATAATTTGTAATTTTAAAAATATATTTTTTAATAAAAAAGATATTTTATGTATTCTTTAAAAATCTATTCATTGAATCTAATCGGATCTAGTTCCAATTTGAAATTAATTGGAAGAGCAATCTTAATTTTTAAGAATATAATATCAGATAAAAACTACTTTAATTTCATATTAACCGACCTAGATCCATCTTAACCCCGGATACATCTCCCACACGCTTATCCTTTTTTGTGTTCTCATGCAAACATGGTAGAGTAGACAACTAAAATTCACTCAACTTTTTCTAATGCACCACACCATTGTCCTTTCATAAATGGTGTCGCCTTTATTATTTCTCTTATTCCCACAACAGGTTCTTTATGTAGCAGCTTTTCCTTCAATATCGAATGTTGGTTCTTGTGTAGCAGTGTTGATGTTGTCTAAGGAATTTACTTCATATACTGGGCATACATACATTCTATCTTTCTACAATAGTCCTATATTCTATTTTTTTAAATGATTTTTGTCCCTTTTTCTCAAAGTTGCATTTCTCATAACACGCATGTCTCTATTATCCAATCATGAAATAACCAAGTGTTCTAACTTATGATATTTAATCCAAGGTTGCCTATATCAATTTATCAGTTTTGTCTTGATCTTCCACAACCAACATACCTTCAAAATTATCCTTTTAACAATTTTGGTGGAGTTGCAGATATGGAGTTGTGGCAAATTCAAAGAACATTGACATTTCATCCAAAATACACTTAAGATTGAGGTGATTTTCAGTGGGTGTGTTCATCACCATATAATTCCCTTATATACCAAAAATCATAGGCAACCATTTCCTAGACCTTGAAATATAACAAATAAGTTGCTACTGGAATTTCAACAAAATATTATAGGCGTATCAACAAATTGTTATAGGTGTAATAGCCAACTATTATAGGCGTAACAACAAGATTTGATAACAAATTTCTCACAAATTCCAAACTATATTTTTATGAAACTTTGTGGGCAAGTTTCTATTATCATAATGGTTCTCCACACTAAAAATTAGAGCCATATGATGCATGGAACTTGAGATATAAGAAAAATGGTTGTAGGTGATGATGCTTAATTTCTCGGAAAGTATAAATTGATTTTGCTTGAAACTTTGTAGGTTTGTTTGTCTAACCATAATGCTTTCATACTCCAAGATTCACAACAATCCAATGCATAGGTTGGGAGATATATTTAAACAATTTATGTATTTTTTAATTGGAAAAACAGACTAAATAAATGAGAAATTACCACCATATTTTGCAAGCCTTTCTTCTCCTCCCCCATGCCTACACTTTTTAATTTCCTCATGAAAACAAGGTACATTGTCAACTTATGACCAAAGCACCCAAGATAACAACATAGTTTGCAATTTAGGTTGATGTTACATCAATTGCAACTTGTGGGTATGCCTAAACAAGTCACAAATCAAGTGTGCCTTTAGAAGACACTATCAGAAATGCATTTGCAGAGTTGTAGTTAAAATTCTCAGAAAATAACAAATTGTTGATACTCAAAAAGAATTGAGAAAGAATTGAATTTGCTTACTAAGTGATATGGACCAATGGGTTGGAATGAGATGAGGTTTGAAATAGATATGAAAAATAGTGGTAAGATGAAAAATAATAAATTGCCAAGCTTACAGTAGTCTCTTATCATTATCCCTTAAATTTTCAGCAAATCGAAAAGTTTCAAGTTGATTTTTACCTCAACGTTTTGATGTTGTTAGGCATGCTGATAAAAAAAATATGAAGTTAAAACAGAGATGTTGTTGAGTTGATCCAAAACAGAACATTGATGTATGATGAAGGTTGTCAATAAATCTTGTTTTGCAAGGCAAATCTAAAAAAACATATTTTTAGTCATCTTGTAGCAACACCTGAAAATACTGAAGTAACAGCACCATGGAGTAATGACAATCACTATAATGTGGTTGTTGAAGCATTTGAAGGCTAAAATTGTTGCTTCCCTGACTATTCAACAATTTTTTTATTGACTACAACTTTCTATAAAATGAATGAAAGAGTGTTTTTGAGTTGCTGTAAAATTCATTTTTACCATCCCATAGACTGTAGTAGTACTTCCTCCAAACTAGATAGTTTCCTTGCCATCAAAATTTGTACAAAACATCTCATTAGTAGCCTATGTCAATAATTCATCACCTCAATAACCTTATTATAAATAAAAGTGACATAATCATGTTAAATGACATGGAATTAAAGATGGATGAGATGAGGATATGAATAGGGTAAAAAGAGTGACCAAAGATACATTCTCAGGATGAGCCATTTATCTTTGTCTCTATCTCTCAAAGTCTTACCATTATCCAAGTGTATAAAATGAACCACCTTATCTGGGTAAAGTAAATCACCAATGCTAAGGGTACTCACTTCCATGAAAACCTATTTATTTTCTAGAAGTTTAATTTTCAATGCATAATACATGAAGAAACTTAAATCCATTGTTTGAAAGTGAGGATATGAAGTTAATTCTTCCTAGATTGAAATTTAATGACAGTTGTTTCAGCATGTGACCTAGAGCCTTGACTTAAAGTGAGTTATATGTGTCAATGTTTGTTCTTGTCTCTGTTACCCGACATAGCCCCGCTGCCAACATGTCTATTCAGTACCTCAGCAGGTTTGCCTTGGTACCATACAAGCATAGCCCCGCTACTAGCAAGCCTATCGAAAACCCCGACGCGTTTGCTTGTACTTCCTGATACTTCCTTTTATTATTTTTTCTTCTAGATATATATATATATAATATATATATAATATATAATATATATATATATATATATATCTGATACCAACTTTTCCTTTAATATTTCAAAATGATATTACATCAGAAGTCAGATTACAATCTTAGGGACTTCTTTCCAGAGATCTAGATCATACAACTCATTGAATGAGCATACCTTCTAAGGACTGAGAGTTAGATCTCCGTGATGCAAGCAGGTCTAGAAATTTCTTGCAGATGTAGAGCAGGGAGCTCAGACTCAGACTCGACTCAAACACACAAAATCACTCTCAAACTTCGAATGCCCCTCCTTCTTACAATGCTAGTATTTATAATATCCTAGCAAGTTAACTGGTTAAAATTTTTACCGGAAACCTATAACAGATGGAATCTACTTTTAGCATGAATATCACATAGGAAATCATATCCGAAGGACTATCAGTAATGCGTACCTAAAATATTCAAGCAAGTGGGTACTACCACCTGTTATCTCGTCCCTTAGAAGCAGAGCCATATGGGGACTGAATCCGACACTGCTTAAAAGCAAGATTACATGATCTATAGACAAGACGGTCGGAATCTAGGACATCGGCTCATAATAATTACAAAGTGGATATTTTAAAGGAAAACCCACGAAAACTAAAATGTACATGATATCGGATGAGCCATATGGGGACCGAATCGGACACTACTTAAAAGCAAGATTACATGATCTATAGACAAGACAGCCAGAATCTAGGACATCGACTCATAATAATTACAAAGTGGATATTTTAAAGAAAAACCAACGAAAACTACAATGTACATGATATCGGATGAGTGATCATATACATCAATCACTATTATACTTTCATTCTTCTGCAGCAACATATTCTATGTCAGCTTCATCCATCTCTAGTAATTGTTCTATGTCGGGAGAAAATATATCGTGAGGCAAAGCATCATCAAGCCATGGAGGTGCTTCTTCCAAGAAACAGCAATAAAATGGAAAATGGAATACGTTTACTGGTCTCAGTCTGGGATCTATAGAAATCTCTCCATGGAATCTGACTTTCAAACTGAATGATGGTTCATCTTGTTGTCTATCTTGTAAGCCTACTTTTGTATTAGAATGAATAAATTCAAACTCTACAGTATAATTGTGTTGAGCAGCAATATGGATTTCACAAATTAAAGTGCTAATAGTTTCCCGGAAATTAAAATGACAAATCTGCTCACCCCTAGGCATATACTGAAACATGAACAACTTAAACCAAGGACTCCACTAGTTATTAGAACTATCTAACTGTGTCGCATATGCAATGACTCTAACATAGCCATGTATCCTGGCCCTCTGATGGATAGAGAAATAATCTTGCCATGTCCAATCAGTATGTTGGACAAAACCAAAATAGATGGGAACTGGTTCTCTAGATAGTGAATAATAGACATACCAAGGCCTATCTCTATAAGGTAACTCACTATTCTAGGCTGTCATACCAGACTCTGAATCAAACCAAATCTGCAAAATCATTTGGATGACTTCTACTAGTAATGACTTGACTCTTAAAACAAAAAAATCTCAACAGAATTCATATTTACACTGACTACAGACCAAGACTGAACAGACTCTGGACTGACAGATACTAGACTGGATTGGACTTTTACTTGAAGAACTTTCTCCTTTGTACAGGGGTCTTTTATATCTGGAGCTCCTTCTCTTATCAATATGTCTGCTAAATAATTTATGCACCTGATTTGTAGACAATATCGAAATCAAAACCTTCTAGCCAAAGAGCCCATCTTAGAACCCTGGTATTTCCTTGTTCTAACAATTTATTTTTGGACAAAATACCTTTCATATGTTTCAAATCAGTTCTAACTAAAAATCTGACACTTTTTAAAAACAATTTGAATCTTTGAATTCCTCTTTTGACAGCAAGTATCTCTTTGTGGGAAGATGGATACCTAGTTTCTGTGTCATCAAAAGTACTAGAGGCATATGCACAAACAAGTTCTTTCCTTCCATGTTTTTGTAATAATACTGCAGCCCATGTATGATCAGATGCATACGTTTCAAGAATAAATGGGAGATCAATGCCAGGCAGTCTTAACTTGGGAAGTTCTCTGATTTTGCTTTTTATGTTCCTTACTGCCATAGTCATCTCATTAGACCATTCAACTTTTTCTTTCTTCAGCCTTTTCTGCAAAATCTTAGTATCTTCAAATTGCTTTTCATAGAACTAACGGATGTAATTCAAGCAACCTAAAAATCTCTGAAGGGTCTTTACATCAAGAAAAATATAAGGAAATTTTAGAAGATGAAGAAGGATATGAGGTTGAAGCTCTATGTGACCCTGTTCAATATGCAATCCTAAATAGTCTATTCTGACTTTTCCAAATTGAAACTTTTCTTCTGAGTCAGATAGAACTAAACCATGCTTGTACACCATTTCATAGAATTTTTCTAGATGCAGCTTATGAGTATTTACATCCTTACTAAATACAAGAAGATCATCAATATATACAATCACATACTCTACCCCTCCAAAAATACCTTCCATCCGCTTTTGGAACTCAAAAGGAGCATTCTTCAAACCAAATGGCATTACTGTCCATTGGTATTGGCCATGTGAAACTATGAAGGTTGTTTTATATCTGTCATCTAGAATGATACCAATTGGCCAGAAACCACTTTTAAGATCAAATTTGTTGAAAACATTGGCATTGGCGATTTTAGCAAGCAACAATTCTTTATTGGGAAGAGGATACCTAATAGGCATTAGAGCCTCATTCAAAACTTTGTAATTAATTACCAACCTCTTCTTTCCATGTTTCTGCTCACTATGTTTGTTGACATAAAACGTTGGACATGCCCATGGGCTTTTGCAAGGCTCAATTAGGTTCTGTTCAAGCAACTGATGAATTTCCTGTTTGCACAAAGCCTGTTCAGTAGGTGACATATGATTAGCACTTGCTTTCTGTGGCTTAGGAACATACCCCTCTTTATAAGGTAATGCTACGAAATATTTCTCTCTAGTCCAGAAAGCGTCTAGCCTACTTGCTGTGCAATCATGGTGCAGCTTATTTGAGATTGCTTGCAGTGTCTTTGGGCCATGTATTTCTGCATGCTTAACAATCTTTTGAATTTTAGTAAGATCTTGCATGGTATCCTACAAATTGTCTTCTTCACTGAGCTTGACCTTAAGTTGGTAATCATTCTTTGCGGGAATCATAATTGGTCCTTCAACAGTAGTAAATGTGACTGAGTCTTTGCCAAAGGTGACGGAAGGAATCTCTTCAAAAAATCTTGTCCCAATAGGACATCTGATCCTGTATCAAAACTCTACAAAGTAACATATGTCTGTACATGATTCAAATAAACTGGAAAATCAGGAGATATATGGTTAATCTCCATTAACTCTTTATTCACAGCTCTAAAGGACAGTTTAGTAGGCTGCCAATAATAAGAAGGAATTGCACTGAATTTGCAGCAACTACACATAGCTCCAGAATCAATTTGTGCATCTAGGGTGTATTCCTTTAAATTTGGCAATTTTATTTTCAAAGGAATTACCACTTTATCTCATATTCCCATGATATTTACCAAATCTACTTCCTTAGCTTTCATGGGCATTTCTTCTAGAATATCCTTCATCAGAATTCTTGTCAATTTGGAATTAGCATCATCATAATCAGAAATAAGACTTTGAAGTTTAGCTGATAATTGCAATATTTCTGATCTTGTTAGTTTAATAGATGATTCCAAACTGCTAATTTTATTCTTGAGAGTATTGATTTCATCCATACCTGTGACTTGAGAAGCTTTTGTAATATGCAATGGTTTGAACATTGAATCAAACTCTATTTCAATAAAATCCTCATCATCAATTATTCTTTTGGAAGGTAATTGTTTTTCCAAACTTTCCAGCTTTTCTTTCAATCTTCTTTTAGTTGTTAACTGGGATGGTTCAAGCTGTGCTAGCTGTGTCTTGACCTCATCAATTTGATTATGCAAATTGTTTGTTTTGTTGAAATAAAACATTTTAATATCAGCAATAAAATTTTCATTAGAGTCAGAAGAATCAAATTCTAAACTTATTCTCCTGATATTAGGTAAATCATCATTATCTGAAATAGAAGAATCACTGAAAATTTCAAAATATTCACCATCTGAGTGGGAAATGAGATCCCAATCTTCTAGATTATGGACTATAGTAAAAACATCCATGATCTTCAATTGTTTCTTGTTCTTTTTCTCTTTGCAAGTATTAGCATAATGGCCTTCTTTTCCACATATAAAACATGTTACCTTTTTAGAAGGCTTTGCTCTTTTTCTGAATACTATCCTCTTCTTTTTGGAAAACTTAGGTGGATAATATTTTCTCCTAGGAGTATACTTATTTGTCTTGCATGAGCATGAAAATTTTGATACTTTCTTTTTAGATTTGCTACTACATCCAAAATCATAAGTTTCTACAAAATTATTACACAATTTTGTACTGAAATGCATCTACTTCTTAAAATTCTTTTTAGCTTTTTCTGATGCACACTCTCTTTGTGGAACGGAGACTATCATCTGATGTACTGCAGCAAATGAAGAATTCTCAATTTTTACTTTGTTAATCTCAATATACTGATTAATCAGATCTGGAATTTTTCCTGGCATTGAAGCTATGCAATACCTCAAATAAGCAACATGTGGGGATCTGCTGCTTGATAAAGAAGTTTTTGCATAACACAATAATAATCATGCAGATAATCTATGTTACACAATCTTTGAGATAAAAAGAGTTGACCATGATGTACTAAATCTTCTGGTACTACCCCCACAAATTCATGTTTTAAAGCATCACAAATAGCTTTCATAGGATCTGTTGGATGTTCAATGATATTGTTCATTTCTTCTTCAAACAACTTATCCCACCATTGTTTTAAAATACCAGTAAAAGACCAAACAATTTGTGTGACTATATCAGACCATGATGCTTTAGTTTCAGCTTTTTGCTGTAGTGCCCAAGCATGGACATTATGCAAAACTGTTATTACTTCTTCACTTTCCATGCAATCAATATTTACCAAAAGTGTATTGCCAAATCCTCTAGCTGATGGATTTTCAAATTTGTCAGGGACACTTTCCAAATTGTCTCTATATCGAGAAAAAGGACTATCTACAGATGCTTCATGTGCAAAAGTATCGTTGTCACCTTTCTTTCCTTTATGTGTGAATGTAAATGTATCACCTCTATCTCTTTTAGAACTAGTATCTCCTTGAGTAGCATGAGAGGTAACACCAGACATGGCCAAAATTTATGGAGCAGATGGTTGGCCATTTTCTACAAGGGTTTTAAGACTGACATAACCTTTTGGTAGTCTCAAGCTTTCAACAATAGGAAAAGTGGTTAGCCTTTCTCTCACAAAATCTATTTTCTCTCTGGCTAACATTATTCCTTTTTGTACTTTCTCAATCTTAGCAGTATCTATGGTATCAATGCTTTTGAACAAAATACTTCTAAGACCATCTTTTGATTCATCTGTATTGGAAGAAAACTTTAATTTTGAACATGAAAGATCTACTTCTCTATAATGAGGTGGAGAAGTAGGGTGTGGTAATGCATCTCGTAAATGTTCAAGGGACCTGGAAATAATTCCCATGTTGGAATTGATATCATTCAATTTCTGTGTGTGCTCATTCTGTAGCCCCAAACATTCATTACAACCACTGTGCATTTTCTTTATATGTTCTTTAATTTCTAGCACATCTTTGGCTATGTCATCTATATTTTGCAGCATACAAACAATCTGATAGTTTGTATAATTATGCATTTTCTTTGTTTCACTTTGATCTGCATCTGACATATTTTTCATTTGTATCCATTGGAAATCTTACTTTAGAGTACCATTCTTGAAAGTTATTCTAGATTTTGCAAGCTCTAAATATATTTCATTAATCTTTGTTGTCAGATCATATTGAGCTCTAGGAAGACTAAAGCTTTTAATATCAGGCAATACTCTTTCATGCTTTTGATCTTCTAGTTGGAAACTAGAAGATGTACCCAATACACAGAATTGGCAATCATCATATTTATGGGTTAGAGGTTTCTTTTGGTTTCTTTTAGGAACAGAATATATTGGTGGAACTGGAACTGATAAAGGAGTAGGAGAAGGCATAACTGGAGGAGGTATTACTGCTTTTGTACTATCTCTACTTCCTAAAAATGAAGATCTATCTAAGATAGTCATGGATCTGACAAGACAAGGGCTTGTGAATTTGAGGCCAAAAGAACCATCAGAATGTTTGACAATAGGCAATTGTCTAGGTTCTTTTGATGTTTGTAGTTGAGGATATTTTTGTGATAATGGAAGGTAATTACTATTCCATTCATCAGGTAGAGTATATTTTGCAAATCCTATTTGTAAGGGGGCAGTATTACCGGGACCAACTATTACTCCTCCTTTCAAAGCTCTTGAACACAATTTTGGATTGAGTGGAGGCATTGTGCTGGAAACAAATTGAAAGCAAATAGAAGAATGAAGTTGAGCGATTAGAGTTTGTGGGGCGACATTAAAACCAGTGAACTGAATATAGGCATTCAGAAACTCATCTATATATGGGTCATTCAAAGAAACTTGATATCTAGGAATTACAGAAGACCAGACAGGACTGTTATTAAGAGGACTCTGAAAACCTCCCAACAATGTATCATTAAATTCATTCATTCTGGTATCCAGGACACAAGTTAGGCAAGAAGTATTTAATCCTGGTCTGATAAGAGGATTAATCCCGAACTAAATCATGCCTATATGAATATATTTGAACCTATGTTCTAATCCCCATTCAATATATTCTCTTTTAATTAAAGGAACCTGGTAGACTTTTTGACCAGTAGAAATAGGAATATTTACAAAAGTAAAGCGAAATAAATGAGTCGCTTTGAACTGAAAAGCAAGGATCTTATATCTTGTCTACTTCTATCTTTGGCAATGTCCAATTTGGTTGTGGCTCAAATTCTAGAACTAAAACTTTTTCATCATATAATTTTTCTTTAGAAGTTTTGTTCAAATACTTATTCAAAAAAGACCATCTCTGATGCTTAGAAATTTTCTTATCCTCGGGTGTTTGAAGAACAAATTCATTCAAAGAACCAGCCATTGAGATTAAATATAAGTAGGCACCTGAACAGAGGAGAAAAAGTCTTTGTGCTTCAGGAAAGCAAACACGGCAGTCCGTCGCCTCAAACGCTCTCTACCAAAGCCTTATCGCCAATTCCAACTCATGATCAAAGGTAGGGACAAATACAACTCAATGGGAGAACCAGATAATTATGAAAATTACTTGGACAAAGAACCAGATGGCTCCAATACCAACTTTATATATATATATTTGTGCCTAGCAAATCTAAAATAATATTGTACCACCCAAAATATGTACACTCTAAAAATTGCCAATGAGAAGTATATATTATTTCAAATATTTTAAATAATGTATACTTCTCATTGGCAATTTTTAGAGTGTAAATATTTCGGGTGGTATAATATTATTTTAGATTTGCTAGGCACAAATTATTATTCAAGTTTAGCCCACGGGAAACACCTTTCACAATAGTCTTAAATCTCAACTATTTGATGTGTAGTGAAATGAAGCATCTCAGATAATAACTAAAATACCCCTCTAGTGGTCATACTAGATTTCTCATGAAATCTTATTGAGGTTCTACAAGAGTGGTCCATCAGAGGAAGCTTTATAACAATACCCCTTGGAGGAACTTGGAAATATTTCTTGGATAACAGTGTTTTTATTGCAACTAAACTTATATGATTTATTCACCTCGTAGTACCATTGTTTTTTGTTACACCCCTAAATTCCCCACATCGTTTTAAGCTTGTGGACATGAAGTATCGAACATGACTATGACAACCTCCCTTCCCCCCCCCCCCCCCCTCCCCAAACTAACTCAATGGGAAATATGACATGGTGACATGGAGAATGATTAGCCAATCAACAATAATAGTCACTTTACAAAATAATGAGAAATTAAGAGTGAATTTTCCTTGACAAGACTTACCACAAGAGTTTTTGATATTTGAATTTGAGGTAGCCTTAAACTTGATAAAACTAGTGAGCAAGTGGATAGATGTGGAGCAAGAGCATAAAGCTCAAGAACTTCCTTCTCTTATTTTGATGAACATGGATTGTGACTTTGAGGGAATAACACCTGAAACACAAACTCATATCAAAATAAGAGAAATCAGAAACATGTTGCTAGCAATGGCATGGGTGTTGCATGGTGGACAATATTGGGTCTTGAAATCAATTCTTCATTTCTCTTGTTACCAATCTATCTAGTAAAAAAAAAAGTCTTGATGTTATTTTTTTCTTGTTGGGTGGGAAGTAGCAAGAACACTTTTATAGCAAGCCCTTATTATATATCATGACATCTAGAAAAAAATCAACATCATTAGATTTCTTAATAGATTCTTGGATGAAATTATTTTATTTCATTAACATTGCCTTTAAGAATCATCGCCTTTATTGTCTTGGGATCTACAAACAACGAGCATCTACCTCAATAAAACATGAAATCATGGAGGAAGAAAGGTGATTAGGCTCTCCTAATTCAATACATATGTAAAAAATAACTATTAGTTACTTTGTAAAACATATCCACAAAAAGATAAACAAAGTAAAATTAAGTTATTACCTATGGGAAAGTAGTGGCCAACCATACTAGCCAACTGTGTTTTCATGATAACTTATTTATTTTTCATTTGAATCGAGTGATTCCAAATCCAAATGAAAGTGGGTTTAGAGTTATATATCTAATAGAAATAGGTTTTAAAATTTCCATAAGATGATATTTCAAATATGTTCAAAACAACCTGCATAATAGAGTTTTTTTTTACATATGTATTTTTTTTTTTTTTTTTTTTTTTTTTTTTTTTTTTTTTTTTTTTTTTTTTTTTTTTTTGTTAAACATTCAGTCGATATTTTAAGCGTAAATTTTTTGTTTGATAAGGATTAACCATTCAAATTGGATATTAATATATTTACATAGCTATATCAATGAACTTTTAAAATCAATTTAAAATATAAATAATAATAATAATTAATGGGTCAAATATGTCAATGAACAGACAAAAAAACAAATTTTAGGAGTGTTGATTTACAATTACTAGTTAGTATTTTCGTCGTAACTTTGGCGTATGATATTGAAATTGAGTTATTCAAATTGACTTGTAAACTAGATTCATAGGAAAACATGTCATAGAAATAGGTTTTCAATATCTATCCATTTAGACATCCAAAAATTAATTGTCCCAACTTTGTCCTTAATTTGCCTACTATACAGGCCCTATCAATGTTTTGGTCATAAAGTTTTCATTTGAGATCTAAATCGAGTGATTAAAATTGGGTTATAAAGTAAAAATCAAGGAATATTTAGGATAGAAACATATTTTTAAAAGATTCCCATTTGGTCTCTCAAAACATGATTGTCCCAACTGTGTTTTCACTGATTTCATCAAGCCAATATGCCATAAAGTTTAATAAATAAACAATTGCTCTCAAATGGTGATCTGAATGGATGTGAATGTATGTAGGAATATTATTTTCAATATAATACTTCTACATGCATAATAAAATTCAAGGACCTATCACCCATTTTGATTTACACATTGCTTGCATCAAACCCTGCAAAAGAATATTTATTTATCTACTTATTTATTTTATTTTCTATATTATCATATTCTACTTTATTTTTTGTATTATCCTAAAGGAATATCTCCTTCAAGTGTAGGATTACTTCCAATGAAACCATGTGCATAAGATATATAAATGCATTCATACTCATATTTGAAATATAAAGTTCAATGCATACCATAGCAACAGAAACTAATTGCTTTAATTGATATGGTGCCAAAGGTTATCAAATGATGGAGGAATGTTGTATGTTGATAATTGTTCAGAACCATGCTTTAATGTGATCCACATATTCGTGTTCCCTTTATTCACTAAAGAATGTTGGTAGATATTTCCAATCTTCCCCATGATGTTGCTCATAAATCTCTTGTTGTTCTCTTCTTCCCTAAGATGAAAATATATTTCTAATAGACGTTTTCCCCATTCAGATGGTCACAGATTCAAGAGATTCAACATTGACAATTGTTATGGCATTTGTAGTTACAACATTTATTGTTATAATATTCATTGTTATAGCACCTATTGTTACAATATTTTGAACATTTTCAATAGGAGCAATTTTAGCAGTTTCAACAGTAACAATTATTACAACATGGGTTGTTATAGAAATTTCAACGTGTTCAACAGTTTCAGCAAGTTTAGCAATAATAGTCTCAGTAGTTTCAATTGTTACAACATCAGTTGTTATAGAAATTTGAGCATTAGCTGCTACGTCAATTTCAGCAACAACAGTTTCAATAGCAATAGGTGTTAAAGCATCAACTGTTACAACATTTTTAGCAATTTTGGCAGCAACTATTACAACAGTTGTTACAACATTCATTATTGTAGCATCAATTTTTACAGAAGTTTCAACAAATTTAACAACAACAACATAAATTTTTACAACAGTTTGAACAACAACAGCAGTATCAGTTGTTACAATAGTTTCAACAATTTTAACAATAATATCAGCTATAACAGTAGTTTTAGGATAATTTCCAATTATGTATTGTTCCTCTAATTATCTCTAGATTGGGTCTTCTTTATTAGGTGAATTCTCTTCTACACATTGTGTGGTACCAGGGGAAGTTCTTGAATTCACTTATCCCTTATCTAAAATGCATTCCATTACATTCAATGGGGGAGTAAGTGGGAAAGACAGGTGCTTCAACTTGTTTTGCAATATTATTATTTATATTTGGATTAGGTTTTACAGATGATTGGGACCATAGAGGATGATTAATTGGCAGTGCATTGGATGGGAATTGTAGTTGTTGTCATTGCATAGGAAGTTGAGTTTGCATATGGAATTTATTTGGAAAGGAGGCTCCATGCCATCATTTAGGCCATGAGAATATCTGACTCGTGGGAAAGAGCCATTGTAGCCATAGTGTGGGGTATTGAATTGGAGGAGGACTAGGATTTTTCCATAGAACCATAGGATTTTGAAGTTTTTGGGGAAAATGTTGAGAATCATACATGTTGGTCCAAGTATTGAATAATGATGAAAGGTTTTGAGCTATAACTGGTGGTGGAGCTTATCATGGCTTCTTAGAGCCACTGAAATATGTTTGATTTGTCTCCTCACTTGATTCCTTGAATACTTGTTTTAATCTGGGAAATGATGGGAAATGATTTATTGAGTGGTCCTCCTCGTAAATGCCACAAAATTTCAGACTGTTAAGTGGACTTTCAGAAGTGATTTTCCAACTTCATCCTACTTCTGTTTTTCCTGCAAAACATCGAATTATGAAGACAAAGAGCTAATGATATCATTTTTTAAATTTTCAAACAAAATACCAATTTCTGCCCTTATGGCTTCACAATTGGCTTCCAATTCCTCATTGAAATATTCCTTGAGGCACCATTTTTCATTGCTCAAAAAGACTCTTCAGCTGGCTAATATATTCTATCTGCACATGAATTAATGAGGGAAAAAGGAATCCTACTTTAAATGAAATTTGTTGGAACAAAACCTAATTATAGGAAATGCAACCTATGTGTCCTAACTCTTTATGAGGTCGATCCCAGTTCATCATGTCAAAGTGATGTGTAGGTTCATACCTCTCATATTACCGTCTGGAAACCTCTCAGGGACACATCTGCCACACTCATGAACAATGCATCTATTAAAAAAAACAATGCCAATTGTTCTCTTGTGCCCTTAATAACCTCCCTGGAAATGACACCAAAATGTTGGGCAAATGAATGGTCTTAATAAAACAAGTAGATTTTCTCAAACATAAATAATCAATCTAGGTAGGCCTTTTAATTTCAAGTTTAATGTATAAAATATATGCAGGTAGCAATAGTTAACTGGCATTGGCTAATTCATAATGCTAATCTTTCTCCTATAAGAACAAAGTTGTCACTCTTAACACTTGCAGGAATGAAAATCAATCTCATTGTCAAACCCTCACTTGCATAAAAATAACTCATTGCATATAATGTTAGAACTGAAATCACACAAAAAGGAAATAACACTCCTTGAAATCAATCCTCACAAAACCATTTGATCACAACCACACAAACATCAAGCCAACTGCAATGAACTCATTCATTAAATAAGTAGCACATTGTAACAGATGTAAACAAAACCAACTAACGCTTTGTTTCAGAAACAAATTATAAATCCATCACAGCAGTTGAACAATAGGAAACAGTTATTAAGGATTGATCCAAGAATACCTATGTTGACACATGAGCAATTTGTATTAAATATTCTGCAAGCTAAATTAACCAATAGTAGCAACAACATATGAACAATAATTTATAATGATATAATAATAAATGAATTAACATAACCTACAAATAAATTAGTGTGTAACATTTATCTACCACTAAATAGGAGGGCCCTTCCTCCCTAACAGGGCACTGTTGATTCACATCTCACAAATCAATAATTTAGAGATAAGTCGCAAACTTGCAAAGATTGCATTAGCTTTAGAAATGAAGTTACAAGATCTGTTGTTACACAAATGATGGCGCCTCCCCTTCCTAAGCTAACTTATTCAATTTTTTACTTACTCGCTCTTGTTTAAATTCTTAACCTGTGCTTTTCCCATACAATTTATACAAAGAGATAAGGGGACGAATTGGAACAAATTCCCCAAATTTGTGTTGTCATATTTATACATAGATGACAAAGCATTAGCTCTATTTTTTTTGGGATATCTTAGTTGGAAAACAACTCAAGATCTAATTAAAATAGATTTATTTGTCATGGAATAATTTAATAATAGGTCGGATTTATTGAAGCTACTAATTGATTTCACTATTTGGGACATAATTTTTCAATGGCCATGTTAGAGCATAGATTTACCTCAGGTTGAAAAGGTAAGCTTCTAGGTCCACATCAAACCACGCTCAGCCTCGTAGCTAGCCCTACAAGGACAGGAGAGGGATCTCTCCCGGTCAACTCAGCGAATGATGACATATGGGGCTTGAGATGACTTAAATATCTTCTAATATTAGGCTAGGTATGTATGTGCAAGAGGTTGATTGAATTGAAATGATGATTTATTGGCTCGGTTGAGAAGGCGGGTTTTGGGTGCGGGAAATGAGACACAGTCCTGCAGGGATCTCGATGGGGCAAGGTAGGCAATCGTTTTGGCACTTAAAATTGAATGAGGTGGAGGGAAAAGACAGGTGAGGTGTTGAAGAGGGCAAGGGCAATCATGAATCCTCCCCAAACAGCTGAAAACATCAAACAACTAAAGCAAACTTCAAGTAGAGCATTGCATTTTCAATGTATTCTACTTACACTCTTGTTTGTTTAGTTCAGAAGACATAAGATAGATAATGGCATACATAAACAAAATCACAATAACAAAGAGAAGCATTGTACCAAGACAAATTGCCACATGAATCCCAAAGAGTGCTACAAACCCTGGTCTCAAATCCTTAGCCAAAATGAAAATCTGAATGTACAATGAAGCTCAAGGCTTTCTCAAGAGTCCAACCATGAAAATGACTGAGAAATTACATGATATAGACAAGCCTAACTCCTTCCCTTGCCTCTAGGGGTCGAGCTCATCATTCTAGGAGCTGTTTGAACCAATTCTAAACAAGGAACTAAAATCTAGGCAATCAAACAACTTGCCTCTATATGCTAGGAAACTGATTCATTCATTTAATTTTCACTTTTTAGTGAATGGATCCTCTAGAACAAGTAAAAATGTGCCAATATTACATCATGGTCATCAAATTACATCATGGTAGATCAATAGTTACATAAAAAAGTAAAACTAGTCAATACCTGGGCGAATTTATGAGCTGAAGAGTGAAAATGAGGCCAAATTTCTCTATGCGCCGCGCCCAAATTCTCTATGCATCGCGCCACTTTGGAGCTGATTTTGAGGCACTTCCCAAAGTCCAAATTGAGCCCATGATAGCTCGTTGTAAAGCCCTGCTTGTCTACTTTCCAACCCAAGTAGAATTTATAGATTTGGATGTCATTTGCCCCTCCAAAACTTCAATCTCCAAATATTGCTTCCTGTGGGTGCAAAAGGTGGCAGAAAGGTCATTTTTTGTGTGTTTTTGACTCTTTAGGCCACCCAGAACTTGATGAAATCTCTCGGCCATTCTTGAGCATGCATAATTTATCATAACAAACCCAAAAATATCAATTTTTCCTCCAGAAGATGTCCCAATCATAAGCGCGTTGGGCAGAAAACTCTATTTTGTGACCAAAAAAATTCAAAAATGACAAAATTTTCTCCAAATTCCTTGAAATTTGGACTGAAGGTTTATCATTGACTGTCATGCTCAGCCAAAGAGGCTTCAGCTAAGATTCGGGGCCTATCATCCTTTTTGCGTCGTCTCAGTGCCTTCTTCATCCATGTTGTCTAAGGTAAATATGAAGAGTTTGGTGTCTTGTTTTGATTTCCAAATGTGTGCCAAATAGAAAAGGATTGTGAACAGTGGGTGCCATGGACTTTTGTCAAGTGAAAATTGGAGTGTGGGGACAGTCACTTGACTGTTTGGGAACTTTGGGCTTTGGGGATCTTTTATAAGTGAAATAGGAGGTGGTAGGGTTTAGGGATAGGGACATTCAAGAATGAGTGATAATGGGATCATAAGGGAATAAGAGAGGAATATTAACAATGATGATATTACAATGAAGGGGAACAAAACCATAGGTGAGGAATGGTTGTTGAACTATTTGGCACAAAAATCAAACTTTTGAAACTTGAAATCCAAACCATAAGGAGCAGTTTAAAACAAGGTAATAGGGTTTTCAATTTGACATCACAAACTCTCATAATCCACTTCAATGAGTACCAGACATGTTAATGGAAATTTCATAAACTTCTTGGAGCGAGAAGAACCAAGCGGATTGGAGTTTTTGAAACAAATGACAAAAATTTGAGTTTTGGCTTTGTGCACCGCGCAACAGCTCAACGCACCGCGCATGTCATGTGCGCCGCGCCAGTGTATTTTTACACTGTGGAAAATTTCCCAATGCGCCACGCACATTATGTGCACCGCGACACTCAACCTATGCGCCGCGCTCTGCAACTGCAACACATTTTCGGCCTTCAATGTGATTTCTTCCCTCCTCCATGATTTGTCTTGGTTTCACTGATGTATCTTGGCGTGAAATTGGATTATTGGAACACAAACATAGCTCTTATGATAGGGATTTTGATTTTTGACTTGGGCACACCCACTTTTCCAATTTTTGAAACCTTTGACACTTCACTCTAACTCTGTTTTGCTTGATTTGTGATTTTTTGACTTGAATGATGAATCTTGTCTATTTTTGAAGGGATAGATGGCATGGTGTAGTGATGAGATAACAGTGATGGGAGATGGGAAGAAACAAGATGGGGAGGTGGGATGATTGACACCAACAAGTTGCAAAACCCTAAGGAGGCACTTCTCAACAAGATAGTAGGGTTTAGTTTTGTACTCAAATCTTCATAATCAAACACATAATCAACACCAAGCACAAGTTATGAGAAATAGAGAAGTGGCTTTAACTTACTCAATCATGGAGAAACAAAGAAAATTTTATGGGTGAAAGGAATGGCAAAAATCTTATGTTCTGGCCCAATGCGCCGCACACCAACCCAATGCGCCGCGCCACCAAACCCTATGCGTAGCGCATTTTTCAGGAAACTTTGGAAGGCCTTCCCGGTGTCCAAATTGGGCATGGGATAGCTTGTTGGAAATGTGAGTCTACTTTCCAACCCAACTAGAATTTTTCAATTTGAAGTTCATTTGCTCTGTCAAAAATCAAATCTCCCAAGACTGGTCAAAATGTGCCAAATGAGGATGCCTCAAGGCAGAGTGTTATTGCAGTCAACTTTTGAAGCTCTTCCTCAACTCCAAATTGAGCTCATGATAGCTCATTGGAAATATATTTGTGTCTAGTTATCATTTGACTCATCAAGAAAGTCATTTGGCCAACCAAGCTAGGAGAAATATTGATTTTCCCAAGGTCGCTTCAAAGGTGCATTCAATTCTCCTGAGGCAACAGTATTTCTGACATTTCTCTAAAACCATGACACCTGTGTAAAAAGTGAAGGAGGTGTTTCTTCCTTGGCCTATTTTGGATAAAAACCTCTCTCAGTGTTCCCAAATTCATCTTTTATTTCTCAGAAACATCATTTGAGTGAAACCTACCCCGATGTGTGGAACAGTGGATTTGTCAAAATGAATCAAAATGAAGGGGATAAGGGGCTTCTAAATTCTTGAAAAAAAATTGGGAGGTGGGGAGGGATGTTAGGAAGCAGGGGAAAGTGGAATTTAAAAGATTTAGTGAGGGGAAGGGGTCCAAAAGGGAAAAACACAGGCCTAGCCTAGAAAATTGCCAAGTTGTAGCAAGAAACTAGGGTTTGTGCGAAAATAAGGAATTTGGTGGATTTTAGTGATGGGAAGTGTTTAATAAGGTACATTATGGATAGGGGAAGGTATATGAACATCAGGATACAAGTTTTACTAATGATTTGACCATCCAAGAGAAATTACCTTCAAAACCCTAGGAGAGGGAAATGAACTTTACCTAGGCACAACTGAAGCATGAACAAGGTGTAAAATGACCCAGTGGAATTTGACATGATGATGACAACCCTCTAAATGATGGTACACTCAGCTGAATGGCAACATGGACTGACATTTGGACAACTTTGGCAGGAGTAAAAGAAAACCCTAAACCTAATGCCTAGTGACCAAATTTTGCTTGAAAACTCACTGTAATGACAAAATTTGACCTTGACACCTTAAAATCACTTTGTAAGAGCAAGTTTGATCACTGGAGGAAGGCTACAAACACTGACGCTAACAGGCCACAGTAGGAAATATATGCTTGAAATAACCACTTGAATCTCCCAACCTATGAATTTTCTAGAGAAACCATTTTTTGGTTATCTAATTGCAGATGTTTTGAGAAAAAACCCATGTCATGGATTTTCTAGATTCATCTTCTTTTTCCCGTACATTGTGTCCAAAGTTACATAGTTGGTTTTGTCTGTGTGAGTTGTCTGAGGTGTAGATCATGAGTTGGAGCCTAACAGATTTGATCAAGGTATGATTTGGGTAACACAAATCCATGTCAACATCCCCAAGAGTAAAATCCATGTTCCAAAATTCCTTATGGATCTATGTAAATATGTCAGCCATGGAGGTTGTTACTGTTACTGCGTGGGAACTACTTCAACAGCACTAGGAAAACCATCATCAGCAAAAACAACAATAATCTTTTCTAATTCATCAAAAATAAAGGAAAATAGTGATAATTAACTACCTTAATATTTGTAAGCTTAATGTGGCACATTCACAAAGAAACACTGCGAGATGGGTAATAGATAGGAAAATAAGTATAGTAAAGAAGTGAAATGGGTCTTAGAATGGTGAAAAATAGGGCAATTTGGTGGCCCAATAGGTGCCTTAATCAGGTTGGTGCTTACACAACATGGATTTGGAGCTTCCTTTAGGTTGAAGCCTATAAATATTAGGGATTTGGTGCTTCTTTCAAGTGGGTTCTTGTTAATTTAAGGGATGAGTGTCTCCTTCTGTTTGGAGAAAGAAAAGCTTATGTAATTATAGGTTGTAGCCTACAACAATATTCAGACATAAGTTTTATGGTTTTCTCCCTTTATGGGTTTCCATATACTTATGGTTTCACTATGTGTTTCTATGTGTTGTTTACATGATTAATTGTTAAATGAATTTAAATATGGATATTTGTAATAATCATTAAAATTGGCCATACTATTGATTCGTCCCCCCTCTCAATGTTATCCTAGTTTCTTACAATTGGTATCAAAATCAATTCCTTTAGGAACATACTAACCACTAGAATATATATTTTTAGGGACCACAGCTAGCCAGGATTGGTTTTCCCCATATGGAGTGTCATTATTGAATGGATTAGGTTATGCACTCTAGAAGGTAAGGATGAAATTTTATTTAATGGATCTTGGCTTGGATGTATGGTTGTCAGTAGAAGATGGAAATGAGAATGAGTATAATACATAAGTTATGGAGACCATATTGAGTGGGTTGTCTTAATCATATTTTGACCAGGTAATTCATTGTGAGACTGCAAAAGAAATGATGAATAAGTTGCAATGTGCTTATGAGGAAGAAGCACACAAAGAATCAAAGAAGATTGAAGATCATGAGTGCTCGAGTAATGAATAATATAATCAAGAGGATTCCCTTGTCATGAATGCACAATTTGTTGATTATCAAAAGAACAATTCGTATTCAGAGGATAAAGCTAAAGGTGAAGATTATGCAGAAGAAATAGCATCACATGTAAGCTGCTATTCTGTTGTAATTGTAAAAGAACAAGTCATCTTGCTCTTAATTGTTCAAATGCAAATTCAATAAATGATAATAATAAAATAAAACTTGAAGTTGAGAAAGTACCCTTGATAAAAATAGGAAAAGTCTTTATTCCTTAGAAAATGATTCCCCATCAAAAGAAAGAGCTTGATATGATTCTAGTAGTGATGAAGAAGGGATTTTACTCATGACTATCAAGGAGACACTGGATTCCAGGAAAGAAGAAGATGAAATAAAAATACATCAAGAAATATTGATAGTTCCTTTGAATCAAATGATGAAGAATACCTTGATGTGAATGTTTATTTTAGAATAAAATGTATCTCTACTCTAGATAAGATTAAGAGGCTCACAATAACCAATCTAAGATAGGAGAAATTATTGTAGGTTTATGAGAAGAAGGAACAATATTTTAAATTATTACAAAAAACAATTGTTATCTTAAACATTCAACAAGAAGAAGTCAAAAGAGTGAATGAAGTAGTGACTAATTAGATAAATGAATGAGGTCATTGTGAGAAACTTGAAGTTGAGATTGTTTCACTAAGAAATGATCTAAGAAAAGATAATGATCAACAAAACCAATATCAGAAGATCACCAAAATCATAGATGGGATTCTCAGTAATCAAAGATCTCCTCTCATTAAAACTAGTTTGGGATATGAAGGAGAATTGAGTACGAATAAAGCTAAAGAGAAAATATCTATCAGCAATGCAGCCAAAGGAAATCAACAGCAACAAAGGAAATTTCATAATAGAAATTAAAATAACCATACAGAATGAGTGAAATATAGGCAGAGAGTTTACCCCCTTCAAGGAAAAAGTCATCAAGGATTCAAAAGATTCCCTTCTCAAAGGAAAAATACTCCCAGGTATCAAAGTTTCTTCTATGGTCATTATTTTTCTTGCAACAGTTTTGGACACAAAGTTGTTGAGTGTAAATATAGTAAGATCATACCCCCCTCTCATAATAAGGAAATAGAAGAAGGAACTCAAACATTGAAAGAAAATAAGAATAAAGAAGTAGAGGATTGTCGATTTTCACTCTGTGATCAAGGTCAAGGAAACACATGGCATATTGAGAATATGTATTCAATGCACATGGAAAGAGATAAAAACAATGCAAAAAGAGGCACAAATCAGGGTAAAAGTAGAATAATGAATCCCTCAAGAAGGTTCTCCTCATGTAAATATGGAAGTAATAAAGTGAGTAACTCCTCTGAAGGTGATCTTGAAAGATACAACTCCAATTATTTCTTAATGGATTTCCCTTAAGGTTTCAAATATGACAATCATGGACTTAAAGCAAGTGATTGTAGCAGTAGAAAAATTAGTCCTCCAAAGCAAAGCAAGCAAGAAGAAAGCATAAGGATATGGAAAAGGAAATTAGAAATAAATGAGAAGTCAAATTTAGCTTTATGTGGTCAAAATAAATAGGACTATATATATATATATATATAGAGAGAGAGAGAGAGAGAGAGAGAGAGAGAGAGAGATTGTAGGTATTTGAATCACATGATAGGATACAAAGGAAAATTTATCTCTCTAAAGGAAGACAATTGTTATAATTCTTGAAAATGATACACCATCCAGAATAATGGGAAAAGGATTAGTTGGCCTTGAAAATGAAAAATCTAAGGATAAATATGTCATGTTGGTTGAAGGTTTAAAGCACAATATCTTAAGTGTAATTCAAATGGTTGATAATGGACATGAGGTCTTAATTTGTAAGGGAAGAAGAATTTGGTAGATTAGTAGCAATAGCAGCCAAGGCCTCAAGTAACGCATATGTCCTCAATAAAGGTAAGTAAAAAGAATGTAGTAAGAGAGTGTTATGCATGTCAACTTATAAATAAAAGACGAGGGATAAGAAAACCTCAAGTCACATAAAGAAGATAGAAATCATTGAGGATGAGCTGAAAAGTAAGAGTGATGAGATGAAATGACCACAGGAGATATATTAGGGGCAGTAAGTAAAGTTCATTTGGCTAGAAAGATATATGAACAAGTGAATTGAAGTGAAGGATCAACCAATGGTGGAATGTGTAATCTTGGAGGATGCAATATTCCAACCAGTGTGAAGTGAAGTAGTCATAGCCAAAACCAACATAAGAGCATGTCATAAGCCAATTTAGGTAGAATCGACATATTAATCCAGCACAAAGAATGATATTTTTGTCTTGAAAAATCATGTTGATGCTGGTGTTACAAACTAAAGGAAGCCCATGCATAACAAGAATAGTTCTCAAAAAAGATCAATAGAAATAGTAATGGTGTATGGAAAAACTATTCACCACAACCTTGACAATAAGAGCTTAGATGTAGTGAAGATAAATCTAGATGTTATATAAGGGCTCATCAAAAGGGTCCATAAGAATATCAGGGTGACAAAAGGAAAAATAAAGGAAGACGGGAAATCAAGAAAAGAATTGTTTATTGAAAGGAATCCAAAGCTTTAGAATTTTATGAAAAAGGTACAACAAGGATTGTCATGTGTTAGGAGATCAGAGAAAATAATAGTGAATAAACTTAGGGGAAGTTGAAATATTAGCAATAGAATGTGCTCGGGGGGAGTTTATTGCTCAAGCAAAACATGAAATGAAAAGCTCTCAAATTTTATTTATTTTTTCTTATTTCATGTGTATATGTGGTTGTTACAACTAAGTTTAGTGGTCATCAGCATAAACAACCTGTCATGTTAAGGAAGGGGAAGAATTTGGCCCTTGGAACAGCCATTAGTATGCATTGGCTCAATAGTACAACAATATAAATGCAGCCTAATAATTAGTATACAAAGGGATAGCTCTTGGTAATTGGATCAACCATTGGTGCAGTAGTATATTTGGCTTCTGGAGCAGTCTCAAGTATGGATTGGTATAGTAGTATAACTCATTCATTTGGTACCACAAAAGAAAATTTGGATCAGTAGGAGCAGTACAAGTTTAAGGCGCATAGAGTGAAAACTCAAGGACAATGACATAGTAATCTAGGATGAATATCAATTAATTTAAGTCAAAAAGAGAATAATTAGCAGTATGTCATGTCTTTTTATGAGGAGAATGGTTAGAGAAGAAGTACCAAAGCCATTTTCAATTCATGTCAAAGGGGGAGGGTGACAAAGCATTGGATTAAAAGTGATCATTCATGAACAACAAAGGGAGAGAGCATGTTTCCAAGTGGTGGTGTTTGTTTCTGGGAAAACTAGTGTCTTTTTGAACGACTAGCCCTCTAGGTTTGGCAACTACCCTAGAAACAACAGTTTAAAGCAATTCACGATTTCTTCTATATATAATAGATAAGAGAAAGACAATGGGACCAACCTGGATCTTCCGCTTAATCCTTTGTTTAATCTCTCTCCCCCTTGACAGAGCTTGCAACTCCTCCCCATACCTATCCCGCTTGGAGAGTACCTGTAGAAACACAGTAACAGAGAACCGTCAAAGCATATTGATCTATTATAACATAATCATTACAGAATCGGATATATAATGAGCATACAATAGCATTCACAAGTACACAATTATATGGAAGAAAACTTGAAGAACTTTATTAAATAGAAGGGAGAATTACAACCCAGTTGTCTAATCCAACATCATCCTCCCAACATCAATCCCTCTTCACCTCATGAAATAGCAAGATCACACCAACAATACAATGCTCTTTCATCAAATATGAACTATCAGCACTTCCTTGCAATTTTACAATATTCCAGCCCCTAGATCTCTTAGATGAGGATCCATTTTAGATATGTGCAAGGGTGTGAGTCATCTCTGGGGTTTTGATTAGTGTCATTCCACTTGTTACATTTGGTTCCACTTGGAGATTTCTTGGATCTCTTACTCATCCCTAGGCGAATTCAGAGAGGCGAGTTCATAGGAGAAGTTTCTAGAAGATCCCATGAGCATCCACTTAGCAAACTGTCTCGAACATTTGTCCACCCTCGCCCATCGCACCCTATAGAAGGCCTAACCAGTATGCATCGCACCTGGCCAGTGTAGCAGTCAGTATGGTTTAATTTAGGCCATTTCTGGATGGTTTTTCAGGTGGAACTTTTGGGGAATGATGTAATCAGATGACCGTGTTCTTTTAGGGTATGAAACAACTCTTTTAGGGGTTGAAGGGCCCTAGTTTATCGACATATAAGATTGGGGTAGAAGTGCCCAAATATGTCTATAACAATGTTGTCATCAATTCTAAAGGGGGAGATTGTTGAATAGTTGTTGTCATTGATGTCAAATCTAATACATTGATGTAAAATGTCAAGTTCTAGGGGATCTTAGTATGGTAAGTGTGTTATAATTGATGTGTCAATGTGTGTTTTTTTCCTATCTTAAGGTCATAAATGAAAGTAATATATTGGAAGGAATTTATTCTTCAGTTTCTCAGCTCCAATAAGGAAACTAAGTGTTTATTTGAATATAAATATCCAAGACTTGTCCAATGGTATATGGAAAATGATCTAAATCCAAAGGAATGGAGAGAAAAATAAGTTTGAATTTTGGTAGTTGAAGCAAGGTTCAAGTTGACCATGGTTCCAGGTGGGCACATAGGACAAATATTGGACCCCCCCCCCACTCTCATTATACTTCGAAAAAGCGAGGGGCCCCCAAAGTATGATCTTGATCGTTCAATTTAATAATATCAAGGATTTGTGCAGTGTGCTTAGGAGACATAGGGGAGAGTTAGTCGTATATGCAACAAATCGCAGACCACCCTTTTCATTAACTATTGGGTAGGCAGTGGGGATGAGTTTTGAACAATTGATTTCTTTTGAAACTCTTAGTGCACCCTTAGAAGGCTTCAGTGATCTAGGGAGATATTGGTGGCCACCCGCCTATTCCACTTAGACCCCCAACACTATTTCCTTTCAATTTCCTTAATTCTAGCATAGCTTTCTATTTTTGGTAGTTTTTTGGGTCCTAAACTTTCGAAGCCATTTTGAGGTCCTAAAAGATGTTTTCTAGGAAAATGAAGAGATTAGAAAAGTGTCAAAATTTATTTCATAGATTTTTTTTCCTCCTCATATAGATCTTCAAAACGAGGTATTATGATATCCAAATGGAGATCGTATGCCAAATTTATAACCATGGGAAGTTAGTTATCTAACTTACCCCAATGGGCCAAAAACCATTGGTGCTTCATCTCCTAGGGTTAGGGTTTCACGCTTCTTATTTATGCTATAATGGCATCTGAGCCTCATTGTAACACAGTGTAGAAGACATGTAGATATCACATCTCTTCTTAGAGATAATCACCATCTCCCGAGCTAGTTTATTTCCATTCTGCATGTAAACATTTTTTAAGTATTTTTTCATTAATGAATCGAAGTTATATTTTCGTTGTAGCTGTTTCTATTTAAATTTATATTTCATTTTGTTCATGCATAAATCTAGATCAATGGTATCATGGCAGTCTGTTCTTTCTTTGTTTTTCTGTGCATGTTCCCAACAAGGTTGGGGTATAAGGAGTTAGGACCTGAACTAGTTAAACCTTTGGAAGGTTGGCCTCACCGACCCTGGCAACCTCCCATGATGAAAGAAAAGAAAGATGAGGGAGAAAGATATTCTTTCAAAATGTTGCTCGAAGAATCCCTTGAGCGAAAAAGGGACGAGAAGGAATCCTCACTATTTTTAGTCGCACTCCCTTGGAATTATTTCCGAGATGCCTTCAAGGAATAATATTACCCTGTCGAGAGTTATGAAGGTAAGTAGATAAAATGGAGCACACTATGGCGGGAAAGGGACCAAGATGTGTCAGAGTTCACAAATATTTTTCATACCCTTCACATGAAATTGGATATCAAGGATTCTAAGTGGAATCTGGTACTCAAGTATTATGGCTGAATACACAAATACATCCAGGAAGAGATGTAGTTCCTGGATATTTCCTCGATTGATGCCTCATGCCGGTATGTTATCAAGATCGAGCAAAAATTTAAACAGAAGAAGTGAGACTCTGGATTTGCAAATCCGAAACAGGGAAGAGGCACCCCCAAATTTCATAACAAAGGACAGAGCCAAGGTCGAGCAACCCAACACAACCCATAAAAGCCACAAGAAAATAATAGCACCATGAAGACGAAGAAAGACACAGGAAAGTGGTGTGAATTCCACAAGATCCCCACTCACAACAAAAATGATTGTTGTGCCAAGTAGTAATTGGTGGCCAAGCTGAAAGCTTCAGAGTCATATGCATGTTCTGAATCTGAGTCGAAACCCAAAAAGGGGATTGATAAAGGGAAGTAAATTATTGTTGTGGATCCCAGCGCCATCATCACCAACACTAAGGTCCAAAAGATTGAACTTCAAGATCCCGCGGAGGGGGAGTGTTTCTTCCACTCACATATTTCGGTGAAGGGTTCTCTGTTGCAGTTCATTGCCAACAACGGGAGCCAAAAGAACCTCATATCATTTGAGGTCATGAAGCGATTGGGCCTTCCAATGAAACCACACTTGAAGTCGTACACCATTAGATGGCTCCACTAAGGGCAAGATATTCGTGTCAGCCAGCATTGTCGCCTTCCCTACAACATCAAACCCTTCATAGATGAGGTATTGTGTGATGTTTCTCCCCTTGGAGTTTTTCACGTATTATTACGCCAACCATACTTATGGAAGCTTCATATTGTGTATGAGGCCTCGCACTGTTATTATTACTCTGGGTAGTAAGTTGTATAGGATACTGGAGGTAGCCCCACCTACTTCCATTTATTTGATCTTTGCTAAGAAATGTAGTAAGATCATCTCGTAGACTGGGAAATGTGTTTTATTTCTGATTCACTCTCAAAGTAAGTGGAAGATTGTGGCCACATCCATGGCCCCCAGGAATGGTTCCTCCACGCAGAAAAGGTGGGTGGTTAAGATCGTGGAAGAATACAGGGACATCTTCTCCTTGCCCACAGGGGTACGTTTTCACTGACAGGTCAAACATTCAATCGATCTGACCCCCAGAGCACCCCTACCCAATGGGTCAATATACCTCCGCTCACTTCTAGAAAGTGAAAAAATCAAGCAGAAAATCCAAGAGTTTATACAAAAGGGGAACATCCAACCAAGTTGCTCACCTTGTGGGAGCCCAATCGTACTTGTACAAAAGAAGGATGGTACCTAGAGACTCTGCATTGATTATCAAACACTAAATAAAATCACTGTCAGGAACAGGTATCCAATCCCATGTATTTATGACCTTCTTGACTAGCTTGAGGGGGCCAAGTACTTCAACAAGATTTTTTTGAAGTTCGGTTATCACTAGGTTCCAATAGAACCAACAGTTGTATGTAAGACCACCTTCAAATCCAAGGAGGGCCTGTTACACAAAAAATTGTCACCGTGACTTTTTGTAAGTTGTATGAGTCTATCACCACTCATACATACCTCCTTTGCAAGTCTTAAACCTCAGATCTGTATATCAAGCTTTGAAAATGAGAGAAAGACCTTAAAAATCTCTAAAACTTTGGTTTCGCACGTTCTCTTAGCATTACTTGTTGTACCGCACCCATTGGTCATGTCCCCTGCGCACCTGACCGCTCTGTATCTGCATTTATGGGTGTGAACCCTTGTAAAATTTAAAAAGGCGCAAGTTTATTCTTAAAAACTCACTTTGAGTCAATTCTGGAAGCTTCTAGAAGGAATCTTGCACTGGCAAGTTCGCTCCTCAAGGGTTCATGCATCTCATACCTTTAGGAGCTAACCCCTTGATGTGAGGAGCTTATCCCCTTGAAGGAGGACTCTATCCCTTCAATGGTGGACCTGGTAACCTCCTTCCTTTACACTATAAAATGAAGCTTTGGGCTGGTTACTTATGAGGTTGAAAGCTGAATGTTTTTTAGGGTAAATGTTGCTGGAACTTAGTCTTCCTAATTGAGCTTTTGAGAGGAAAGATCACATACCTTTTGATCTCATTTGGGAGAGA
>APFE030328696.1:73729-88265 GCA_000404065.3 Pinus taeda
CAAGGTTATCAACCTCAAGGTCAGTACCAATCTCAAGGTTTCCAACCACCTTCTGGTCAACCATTTGTTCAAGGAACTGGAAATGTACCTTTCAATTATCAGTCCTACACTCTACCTGATTATGGTCCTCCGTATGGTCAACCTGTTATGGACCCTTACCCCGGAATGAATATGGTGTGGGATCCATCTCAAACTCAACAGATTTTGCAACCCAATGTGCAGCTGTCATCTCAACCTGGACAACCTATGGTTTCTGGTTCAACCCAGCAACCCATCCAGCCTACTATTCAAACTTCTACACCTAGTGTAGCTCATCAGTCTGGGCCTAGTTCGCCTCGAACTCCACCTCAATCGACTACTGCAACTACTGCAGCTTATGTTCAATCTACCCCACCTACTTCTAGAGTATTGACAGCTCCAATTTCTATTGTTCCTGTATCATCTCCTCAGACCTCTTTACCCCAGTCTGGACCTACAATCCAGACTTCGATTCAGATGCCTGTAGGACAACCTGGTCCAAGAATGGTTGTCACAAGTCAACCTCAATTTACTTATCAACCGTACCAGGGACAGTATCAATACGGTCCTACTGTGTAAAGCCCAGTTTATCAGTATCAATCATACCTTGGGTATACATATCAACAACCTCAATCTCAACAACCCCAGTTTGGTCCAGTTAATCCTGGTTTTCCGAGAGGATATAATATTCCAAATGCAAATCCAATTCTAGGTTATCCTGGGTATCCTCCTCCTGGAGCTGGTCTTGTGTCCCAAGGTTTTCGAGACCCTAACCGTCAGTTACCGTTCATCGCAACTTTGGATTTACCTGACTTGTCGCGCCTTACGAACGATCCAATTTATTATCTTCCGTACTGGCCGCCAATGCCTAATAAGTTGCCCAGTGATATTCCGAAGTTTGAGGGTAAACCTGGAGAGGATCCGTCGAACCATGTGATGACTTATCACCTCTAGTGTGCATCAAATTCCATTATAGATGATTCAATTCGCTTACAGCTTTTTCAACGCACTCTAATTGGTCTTGCGGCTAAGTGGTACATTGAATTGCCACGAAGCTCTTTTTATAATTTTAGTCAGTTAGCTACTTTATTCTTAACTCATTTTCAGTTACTTGTCAGATATGACAATGGCATGGAATTATTAACTTCATTAAAACAGTCAACGTCTACATATATTTCAGACCATATTCATGAATGGCGACGTCGACAACGTTTAGTGAAAGTTTATATCCTGGATCAAATTTTGCCAGAATGGTTTGTTAAATCCTTATTACCAAAAATCACTTAGGATGTAGCTAAGGCAGGAGTAGTTACTAAGGAGCAAGTAATTGCTCAAGCTCAGTACATTGACTTAGTTTATATGCAGTCGGGTACTTTACACGAAAAAATCCCTGATCTTCCCAAACAAAATCAAATTACTGCAACTCCTTCAGGGTCTCATGCCCTGATGGTATGATTGGTATAGTTAATACCAAGAGTAAGAAGAAATCTGAAAAGAATTCTTCTCCTATTATAACTTTACCAGATTCCCCGATAAGAGAAACTTCTGTTGAAATTCCTGCCGATATTCATGTCATAGAATCTTCTACGGCCAAATCAAAATCCGGCGGTACAAAGAAAGGGAAGAAGAAAAATAAGGAAAACATAAAAGAGAAACCAAAAAACACTGAATCTACTGACAAGAAACGTAAACCTCGCTATCCTTGTCTCATCTGTGATGAGGAGCACTTTACAAGAGATTGTCCACATCGAGCTGAGGTTTCAAAGATCGTCAAAGGTTCTCAAATGCCTATTGTCTTGAAGGATCATTTTCCTAGTCAAGATAGTAAGATGATAGGTTCTTCCTCAAATGCCTCAGAATAACTGATTATGATGATGTCCCATGTCAGGATTGCGACGCGATCGCAAGATTATGGGAGTAAGAATCCTGTTGGTGGTAAGGAACTAGAATCTTCCAGTTCAAACCCATCAACTTCAACTCCTCCTGGTTTTGATCCGCTACAGATTGAGAAACCTAATCCAGACTTAGTAATCAAACCACCTACTAAAGGTATACTTCGGAAGTCATCTTTCAATCCACATGCGACAACTGCTCAGAACTATAACATTGTTGAAGATTTAGCTATATCCCCTTCAGCAATGTCGGCTTTGGAGGTGCTGCAATCATGTCCAGCACAGTGTAAATTGCTTTTGTCTACTATAGGATTTATTGATGCTCAGGATTCCAATCTTATAATCTTCGATTTAGAAAATAGTACACCTCGCTTACCTCATCAAATGGATTTCCAAATCCCAGTGTTAGTCAAAAAAAGGCCTTGCTTTCAGACTGTGATTGATGAGGGAGCTTCAACGTGTATTATGTCGATTTCGTGTTGGAAATCGCTTGGTTCTCCGACACTTAACTAATCCCCGAAAATTTTGAAGGCTTTTGACAGCCGAGGGTTTCATCCTTATGGCATTCTACAGGATTTACATATAGGGGTAGAAGGCAAAACTCTTAATCTAGATGTGGAGGTGGTTGATGCCCCTCTAGATTACAACCTTCTTTTGGGTCGCAGCTGGTCTTACGCGATAACTGTTGTTGTTTCATCGATCTTTCGGCTTATTAAATTCCCTCATAATGGAAAGATCGTTACAATAGATTAGTTGAATTATTTTTCATCCGACCCGGCCTCTTCTGAGAGTATCCAACATGTCGGTAAAACAGCAATCCCTTATAAAGATGTTGGGGTGGGATTAGTTAAAGATTCTGGTTTACTAGGAACTTTTTCTTTTCCTCCTCCTAACGTATCGCCTCCTTTTGCAACCATTCATATGATTTCATCAGACAATATTGTTCTTGATGATCCTTGGATCGTTCCTTCCGATTCCGAGGTGGACTCATTTGGTGATGCCATGCCCTTGAGTCCCTTTGAAGTTGCATATCAAGCAGTATAGTCATTTTCCGACTCTAGTTCAACCGAAATTGATCCAATGAATGTGGTCCATGGGGAGTCACTTTCATTCTCAACCTCATATTCAACAACCTTTTCTGAACCTGTTCATACTGATGAGTAGATTCGTGAGATTTTATCTGTTGATGATTTACCATGGGAAGATCTTCATCATCGATCTTCGTTTTTACCTGAGCTTGATCATTTTGAAAATGATTTCTCACCTATTTTTACCACTGATTATGTCAAGGAATCACTGAATCCATTGCAACGTCATGATTCTGAGTTGAATTTGGGGAATATTTCTCGAACAATTCCTATTGACATTTCAGTGAAACCCGGAATTATTAAAAACGTTCATATAGGTGCTTCTTGTATGGATGAAGAAATCGAAACTTATAAAGCCCTATTTCAAGAATTCCGCGACGTGTTTGCCTGGTCATACGAAGAAATGCCAGGAATCGATCCATCAATTGTTGTCCATGAAATCAAAACTTACTCGGATGCTAAACCTGTCCGGCAATGTTTGCGTCAGATACATCCAAGAAAAGTTGCTGCTATTAAATCTGAAGTTGAGAAATTACTTCGAGCAGGTTTTATATATCTGATTCCTTTAACAGATTGGGTATCGAATATTGTTCCTGTTAACAAAAAGCAAGGAACGATAAGAATATGTATTGATTATAGGGATATTAATCGAGCTTGTCCAAAAGACAACTATCCAACTCCCTATATCGATCAAATAATTGATGATTGTGTTGGCAGTGAAATGTTCTCCTTTATGGATGGATTTTCAGGTTACAATCAAATTAACATACTCCCTATTGATCAACCAAAAATAGCTTTCATTTGTCCCTGGGGGACTTTTTCTTATTGCAAATTACCTTTTGGGTTGAAAAACGCTGGAGCAACTTTTCAAAGGGTTATGTCTTACACATTTCACGACATCAAGCACATTGTGCAGCCTTATCTCGATGATTTACTTGCTCATTCATTACGTAGAGCCGATCATCTCACTCATTTACAAGCCATCTTTATGAGATGTAGGCATTATCGAATTAGGTTGAATCCTCACAAATGTATTTTCTGTATAGAAACGGGTCACTTACTGGGATTTGTTGTTTCAAAAGCTGGCATTCGTGTCGATCCCTCGAAGGTTGAAGCTATTGTTAAGTTACCTCCGCCTTCGACTCTTCGCCAACTCCAAAGTTTGCAGGAAAAAGAAAAAATTTTATGTCGATTCATTCCTAACTACGCCGAGATAACAAAAGGTTTTACTAGGTTGTTGAAACAGAACACTCCATTCTTTTGGGATGAGATAGCTCAGAAATCTTTTGATGCACTTAAACACGCGTTGACCCATCCACCGTTATTGCATCCTCCCAACTACAACCAGGATTACCTTTTGTACCTCGCCGCTTCTCATTCCACTATTGGGATGGTTTTAGTTAGGGAAGATGAATTCAACGTTGAACATGTGATTTACTATCTTAGTCGAACTCTAAATCCGACCGAGCTTAAATATTCACATGTGGAGAAATTGGCCCTGGCAGCTGTTCAAGCTGTCCAGCGTTTTCATCACTACATTCTACTACGCAAAACCACAGTACTTTCTGACTACAACCCTATGACATATATTTTGAATAAACAATTGCTAGGGGGCAAGTATTCCAAATGGATCGTCATCCTACAGGAATTTGACCTGGAATTTGAAAAATCCAAGTAAAAGAAGTCTTTGGTTTTTGCGGAATTAATATGTGACTTCCCGCGTAGTCATACTGACATTGTGGCAGAAGAATCCCTTGCAGATGAATCTTTGTTTCTTATCAGTACTCTTGATCCATGGTATGGGGATATAATTGTCTATCTCCAAACCCAATCTTTTCAGCCTGAAATCTCACGATCTCAGCGAAGGAAAATCTGTTTCCAATCCCAACAATACAGAATTATTGGAGATACGCTCTATCGTCGTGGAGTAGATTATGTTTTCCGTCGTTGTTTAACTCATGAGGAAGCCGAAAAGGTTCTGAATGACTGTCACTCTGGAGCGTGTGGCAGTCATATGTTTGGGTATGCCACAACCCAAAAGATATTACGCGCTGGTTATTTCTGGCCATCCTTATTTAAAGATTGTATAAATGTCGTCCAGAAATGCCACAATTGCCAAATTTTTGATCGAAAGATGCGTGCTCCACCTACTCCTCTCCACCCTATAATTTCCATTGGTCCTTTCACAAAGTGGGGTATTGATTTTATTACATGCAACCCTCACTCAGTCGGGGGGCATGCGTATATCATCCTTGCGATAGATTATTTTACCAAGTGGGCCGAGGCGATGCCTACATTTTCGGCAGATGGTAAAACTGCTGTTATTTTCATTTTCAATCATATCATTGCTAGGTTCGGTGTCCCTCAAGCGATTATCACTGATCATGGGATCCATTTCCGAAACATCATGATGACTGAGCTAACAGATCAGCTTGGCCTACGTCACGATAGCTCTACTCCATATTATCCACAGTCTAATGGTCTGGTTGATTGAGGCAATCAACAAAGTTCCAGACACCATGATCCGACGAATCATTGGTATTCATCGGTCGAATTGGCATAACATGTTATTTTCAGCACTTTGGGCATATCGAACCTCAATCAAAACATTAACAGGTTTCACTCCTTTTTAGCTTGTTTACGAGTTGGAAGCTGTGTTACCCATTAAATGTGAAATTCCGTCGTTGCAAATAGCCATAGAATTACTTCCAGCCACTTCCAAAGAGGAAAAACGTTTGTTTTACTTAGCTCAATCAGATGAGAATCGACATGATGCTGCATTAGCAATCGAGACTCACGCAAAAAGGATAAAAGCTCAGTATGATCGAAATGTTACACCTCGTAATTTTTCAGAAGGGGGCCTAGTTTTATTATACGATCAAGCTAACGATAAGCTAGGGGCTGGAAAATTCGTACCCATGTGGCATGGTCCTTTTGTTGTTAAGCAAAAGCTGGCAAAAGGGGCCTATGAATTAGTATATTTTGATGGTGTCTCTTTAGGTAAACCCAGAAATGGGCTTTATCTGAAAAGATATTATGCTTAAAGTTTGGTGTGGAGATTTTTGTTAGAATAGTTTTTCTTTCTAGTCAGTGTGTTCTAGATAGGAAAGTGTGCCTAGTTTAGAGAGTGTTGTGTCGTTGTTCCTGCTTATTGGTTTTACTCTTGATATTGCAGATGTTGGTGTCTTCTCAAACATACATTGGTTTTGCTGATGGTGCTTGTCGTGTACACGGAATATTTCTTCCGCAGCTTGGGTTATCTATTCACCCTCTGACGAGTTAGTATATATGCATGGGGTAAGCCTTGGTCAAACAACAAATAACATTGCAGAATATAGTGCAATGATTGAGTTATTATGTGAATCCATCTCATTTGGAATTCGGAGTTTGATTGTAAGGTTAGATTTTGAACTCGTTGTATTACAGCTCAACAGGGTTTATGCCATTAGAAATCTAGTTTTATTAAGATTATTTTTGAGAGTTCGTCTCTTGGAACGTGAATTTGACTACATTGAATATCAACATATTCCAAGATATTTAAACACATTAGCAGATGCAGTTGCTTCTCAAATGTTAAATAGACATTTGCAATAATCAAGACAGTAAATTTAAAAACATTTCATAAACATGTTATACAAGATAGCCAGTAATAGTGATATATCATAGCATAGAAGTGTGTCAAATATACATCGTCTTCGATCATAGGTTGAAAAACACCTTATGATTGACAAAAATGATAGCACAAAAATATATAAATGTCATATGAAGTCTACAAGGGCGATCATCCTATCCCTGATGATGATCATGATAAGAAACCACTGCTAAGGCAACACTACAAAGGAACCTCCTAAAAGGTCTTGGGACCCCAATCACATAGTGTTGTAGCCTAAGAGGAATATCATCTATGCTAGTCTTTGGAATCTCGAATATCAAGCGCTCTAGATGACTCTCCAATTCAGCCAAGGTCTCTGCTGATTGGTCCTGTGGGGCCGGTGCCGCAGCAGCTGGGTGTCTTCTCTCATAGGGTGGGAGAGCGGCTGGTCATCGTGGACCCACATCTACATTTAAAACTTTACTATCAGTTTTTGGACGATTTAAAAATATATATATATATAGTTTAAAATTTAGAAAAGTTGAAAATAATTTTACCTGTATCATCCCATTGCTCTCCTAGTGGAAGAGCCATGTCTGGATCACCGCGATAATCCATCCCAGCATATGGAAAATCCTATATCACAAAAAGTTGGTTTCCCAACCAACGAAAATACTCAGGTAGGAATCGAACAACCTCAGTCCCCTCCTTGGGATGACGAGCCATGACTACAACCCAACGCATAATCCTAGGATCTCGGGGAAGTCCAGCCTCAACGGTAAGTCGTTGTGGAACCAGCATAGGTACCCTCTCTAGGGCAAAGCTCACAACTAAATAACCATATCCAAAGTTCTTTAGTTGTCCATTCTTTGCCCTAGTTAGTTGGCCTTTCACATTGGCCAACACAGCATCGCACCAGTTGAAGATGGTGCCTCGGAAGCAGTCTACTACCATCCACATTTGGGAACCGGTAGCTAGATGCAATGTTGTGCTCCCGCACAGTCTGGTGACAGTAAATGCGATCACTTTAAGTTCAGGACGGGAGATGGTCTTAACATCTATCCGTTTGTCCGTAGTTTGGACATTGCAAAACTCTAGTCGGAGACTAGCGATAGACTGGCCACCTGCCCTAGACCCGAATAGAGATAATCCTTCGCCTCTCTTCGGAAAACCAGTCAGAAAATAAATGTCCTCTGGCTCGATTTCGAGCCAGTGGCCACCAATGATTAAACACTGGTCCTGTGTGCTCCACCTATCAACCAACCATTGTAAAAAGTCTACCTATGCCCTCATGCCAAGTATGGCCCCAAATTTCAATAATCTACATGCTCTTAAAGCCTGTATTGAAGGTGGATGGAGTAATGTGGCGTGATCCACATCTTCATGTTCTCTTTCCCGCCAAACAAGAATCTTGTGTATCTGCATTGTAAAATAGGCGGATTAGAATTTTGTAATTTCAAAACATTTGGGCAAAAATGAGAAAATATATGGTTTCAAAACACGTTTCGTGGGGTTCGCACCCGTCGAGTTAGGGACAGTGCGAAGGTTCGCACTCGTCCTTAAGGGCAGGTGTGGGACCCCAACTTTTTCTTATGTACAAAAAAGTCGGGGTTCGCAGGGTACACATGGTACGCCTGCGCAACCACCGCGAGCGATTTTTAACCGAAATTTTCCTTAAAAATGAATTTTAAAGCCCTAAAAATGAAAATGAAACGGATGAAATGCAAGTCAGAGATGATGTGGATTACCTGGAGAGGATGGTTCTCGATTCCAACGGTCGGATTTTCCACAATCTTCACAGGAAGTTTTCTGACCAAAAGCTCTTACTTTTTACTCCAAAGTTGAACGGTAAAAATGAAATTGCAAAAGCCCTTTTTATAAGATTTTTTGAATAAATGAATTTTTAATTTGTTTATTTTTCACTTTAAAAATGTCGCTTTTGATGCATTTTATTAATTTTAAACAGATATGAGTAATATTTGCAGTTTTTGTGCAGAATATTGGGTTTTTCGGGAGAAATTGATCATTTTCAACAAAAAACATAGGAGTCCTCTTTAAGCTCTTTTCTGACTCGTAAAATATGAAAAGATTGTCGAGTTTCTGTTTTTAGACTCGTTAAAACGGAATTAAAAGGACGGTCCACTTACAGCTCTTTTCTGACCATATAAACACGATAAGATCGCCGGACTTTTGTCATTTCAAGTTCGATATTGGTAATAAAGCGGCGTGTTTTTGATCGCTTTTTTACTTTTTCAGATTGAAGACACTAATTATGAAAAGTACTCCTTGATCATAATGATCAAGCGATTATCTCAAGTATTATTTTATACTTTTTCGGGCTTGTGGGACACAAATTTACGAAAAAGGACAACCATGGAGTTTTCTTAAGTTTTACTTCTGACTCCCTAAAATTGAAAAACACCGAGTTTCTCTTATACTGGACTCGTTAAAATTTAACAGTAAAGGACCTGTTCAATTTCAAACAAGAACGGACCACTCCTTCTTAGGGTTCGAATCTTAAACTAAGTTGGACTCATCCGAAGGATGAGCTTATAATCAAGCAAATGTTATCCTCCTCAAGCTTGTCAAAAATAAAGAGGTACTTGCCATAAATGGTGGGGGAAAAGAGAGAAAAATTAACCTGTTTGTTATACTTTGTGTTTAGAAAAGCAGTTAACCACTCTTGAACATGACACTTTCTGTTCACCTGGGTTGGGAAATCCTTTGCCTATCAGTTAATCAAACCACATTGAAAGTCTTCAGCCAGTTTCTGGGTATTAGCTTTGGGTCAATTGTAACCAAACCATCTGCAGTGTCGTTATGTGTTCAAGAGGTTAGTTCAAATAAACCATTCATTTGCAAAATATCTGTCATCCATCTTGACCATCCTTGAGTTAGTCCTTGCCAAATACATTTCTTCAAAGCTTGATCTATGATTTTGTGTTGTAGGCTTGCCTACGATAGATCGCTTTCTATCGACTCCGACTCATTATCTAGAAAGATGATCTAGGAATTGTCAGTACCTTGGAATCTGCATGCCTCAATGGTAGGTTTCTCGCCTTTGACGACAGGTTGCATCACTGACCTTTGATCAAAGGATTCTGTGACGTGTTCGACATCGACTCATTCATTCACATTTCATGGATTGTACTGAGTACTTTGAGGGCCATTAACATTACTGGTGGTTTCTCTCACACTTGTTAATGGTTTACATCATTGACCGGTAATCAAGTGGTTTCTACCATGCTCGACTTCGACACATTCATTCACATGGATAGAATCTTACTAGTTCGGGAAGCACTATACAGTGGACTATTCATTATACAGTGGACTATTCATAAACAGATGGTTGTGTCCATACTGTGTCTACATATGTCTATACTTGTGATGTATTACAAAATCATTCCTGTATCAGAGCAGTTTAGATAGTTTCTAGTCAGTTTTGAACTGAGAATGGGAATGCCTACCTCAGCGATGATATGATTATATATATATATATATATATATATATATATATATATATATATTGCATTGATGTTTTCACAGGTTTCAACTAGGGTATCCACAGGAAGATCCTTGAAATGATAAAGCACTTCACTCTTCGTAGATGATAAAACCATCCTCATCTATTACAGACTTCGCACTTCAGGGGGTAATCTGTTACACAAAAAAAAATTCACCATGACTTTCTGTAAGCTGTATGAGTCTATCAACACTCATACATACCTCCTTTGCAAGTCTTAAACCTCGACTCTGCATATCAAGCTTTGAAAATGAGAGAAAGACCTTAAAAATCTCTAAAACTCTGGTTTCGCACTTTCTCTTAGCATTCTTGCCATACCGCACCCATTGGTCATGTCCCCTGTGCACCTGACCGCTCTGTATGTGCATTTATGGGTGTGAACCCCTGTAAAAGTTAAAAAGGTGCAAGTTTATTCTTAAAAACTCACTTTGAGTCAATTCTGGAAGCTTCTAGAAGGAATCTTGCGCTAGCAAGTTCGCTCCTCAAGGGTTCATGCATCCCATACCTTTAGGAGCTAACCCCTTGATGTGAGGAGCTTATCCCCTTGAAGGAGGACTCTATCTCTTCAATGGTGGACCTAGTAACCTCCTTCCTTTACACTATAAAATGAAGCTTTGGGCTGGTTACTTAGGAGGTTGAAAGCTGAATATTTTTTAGGGTAAATGCTGCTGGAACTTAGTCTTCCTAATTGAGCTTTTGAGAGGAAAGATCACATACCTTTTGATCTCATTTGGGAGAGAGTGAGGCTTGTCAAAGTAGAGGAGATTCCTGCCTAGACCCTGGGAAGAGCTTGTACAGCATCAAGGCACCAAGGTTGTAAAGTTCTTCTTTCTCAAAGTTAATACAATCAAGTTTATTTTTCTCAATAAGCTATGTTTAATGGTTTATTTCATAGACTCCTTGACCACTATGATGAACATGATTTGTTATATTAGTTATGCAGGTGTTCTTTGTGTGCTTGTTTGTGTTTGCAGGTTGTTAAAAAGGAAACTCTTGAAGCTGTTGGAGCAAGGCTGCCACGAACTAGCGTTGGACTTAAGGTAGGGTCTAAAACACCTCTTAGTTTTTATTAATGAATCGAAATATGTTTAGAGAAAAGTAGATTTGCTTGTCCTGCTTGTTGCTAGATATCAATTGATACTAGGGAGATCGGCCTTGTCCGCAAGAACGATTTATCCGCTTAACAGGGCCTTTTTGAAAGGTTGGTAATGCCCTTCAGGTTGAAAAATGCGCCTACAATTTTTATGAGGATGATGGATAACGAATTGTGGCCTTTCACCAACTCCTTCATGGTTGTATATCTGGACAACATCCTCATCTTCACCAAGAGTTAGGAAGAACACTTGCAACATATTTGGATGGTCCTTCAAACCTTGTGGTAGCACAAGCTATGTGTCAACTTAGATAAATGCACCTTTGGCATGAACCGTGTCCAATATCTATGTTACAATGATCGATGAGCAAGGCGTGCATGTGGAGCCGGCTAAGATCCAAGTCATTCAGGATTGGCCAGCCCCAAGAACTCTAACAGAGCTTCGCAGCTTTCTAGGCCTTGCCAATTTCTATAGAAGGTTTGTTTTGGAATCCTCTCATATCACCTAGCCTTTGAGTCAAGTCACCAAGGGCAGAGCGAAAGAAACTTTTTTTTTGGTCTGAATCCTAACAGAAGGTGTTCATTAAGTTGAAGCACCGCCTTTGCTCCACACCAATGATCACATTTCGAGACCAGCAACAACCGTTTGAAATTGAGAAAGATGCCTCTGACTATGTTATTGGTGCAGTCCTCACTAAGGGCATTCAGTGGCCTATCACAAGGAGTCACTCTCAAATACAATTTGAAAATTCCCCACTTACGATAAAGAGATGCATTCAAATCGTGTAGGCTTGCTAGCAGTGGAAACATTACATTCTATGGAAGGAGATGATCATCCACACAGATCACTGACCTATCCAGTTTATACATATACAAGGAAAATTGTAGAACAATCACCATCAGGAATGGTCCACATATCTACAACAATTTCATATGAACATTAAGTATAAGAAGATTGATGTGCCCCAGTATCACAACAAGGTTGTTGAGACTCCCAAGGCTACCAACTTTAATTATCAACCCTGAGTTCATACAAAATCAGAGGTGACATTTCTAGATGCATAGTAGGTCAAGCTCTACTGATGTCACCTTCATTCAATGAATCAGATCAGGGCATATAGAGACCACTCCTTTTACTATATTTCAAAAAGAACTTGCATGAAAAGACAAGAGTATACTCTAATTGTAGGAAGGTAAACATTATCCTATTTGCATAAATGAAAGTACCATTCATTAAATGTAAAGACTAACTATAATTGCAAGAAAATAAAAATAAATAAATAAATAAATATGTTAGTCTACTTGTTGATGCAAATCAAGATTCTACTTGTGGAATGTAAATCATTACTCTACTTGCAAAATGTGAAAATTTGCTTGAAAAAGGAAACTTGATCTAAAGCAAATGACTAGAAAATATAAGAACATAACTTTGAAACCTAGGTCTAATCTAATTGTATTGAAGAGTTTCCCTTCTTATCACTGGTTTCAAGATAATTTATCTTTAGTAACATATTCCTTACACTTTGCATAAGATAACAATCTTTGTGATTCAAATGTGGAAATTTGCCTACTTATTCTAATTGTTGTTTTGTACTTGCAGTGAAGGAAGGATGGGTATAAAGTGGTCCTCGGTCCTCCCCAACCATGGATTCAAAGTCTGGAGGTCATTATTCAACCAAATATGCAAACATCAAGCTCTTAAAGCTAATATGGTCAAGTTTAGACAGTGTTAGAGGATGCTACAAGACTGCTATAGGATCGCTACAGGATTGCCTTATTTTGCTACAAGATTGGATCCCAGAGCATCCTGAGGGTAGGAAAGGTGTTCTGGAGGTGGGAGAAGGTAGATGAAGGTGTATGAAGGATATCTAAGGCAATTTTCCAATCTTAGTATCCATGAGAGGCCCATCTTGCACAAAATTACATACTCACGGTGTCCCCCAATGACCTTGAAAAGATTATCTCATTAGAAAAATTTGAGAGTAGTATGAGGTGTCAAGGAGGAGGATGGTGATTAAACAATGGATTTATGATGAGTGTGTCAATCCATATGATCCAAGTGGCTCTAGAAATTCTAAAAATTCAAAGTTCTCATATTTCATTAAATCTAGGACCAATTCAAAGAGCTCATCATCCTTATTCCAACAACACGGACGACACTGAAATCTGAGTCGATATGAGAAATTTATTGCAGTTTGAAGTTTGTACCAATTAAAATAAAAAATAAAAAATAAATCAAAGTCAAAATTAAACCAGGGGGTGCCACGTAGAACTCCCATAGGCTACCACATGGCAACCCAATCAGCATACCACGTGGACCATAGCAGGTGATGTGGCAATATCATAAGTCGATATATGGCATGTAGGTGACAGAAGTGGCATATGATGTGGACCAATATGAGCCTACCACATGGCACCTCAATTTAGGCCCAAGTGGCCTTGGCATGGTGAAACCTTCATTTTTTCTTTTCTTATACTCATGGATTGTCGTTAAAATATGGACATATGTATACCATATATTAAATGATTATAAAACTATATTAAAACCAAAATTGGAATTTAAAACTATATTAAAGAAAAATTAGGATTCCATGAGTTTTGAACCCAAAACCTCCCCAACAACAAATAACGTAATATGACTATGCCATCCACATACTTTGTCTTATTCACCCTCACACTTTGTTATAAAATGTCATTCAAATGGTTCAAAGGGAACCATGGAGAATACATGAGAGATGAGGGTGCAAGCAGGCCAATGAAGTCATGAATATCAAGAATATTCTAGGAATATTGTTAGAGCATACATTAGGGAATATTCCAAAGAATATTCTCTATGAAGAATCTTTCAGGAATCTTTAAGATTCCCTAGGGGCTGATTTTTTAGAGTGTCAGGATTATGCCGAGTTTATACTCATTTGACCTGCTTTTTTTCAAAGATTCTAATGGCACAGTCCATTTTTTGATCTGAGTTGTGGATTTTTTCTCCATGTCCAAAAGATAATCTTGTGAGTAATGTAAAAGATTCCCGAGAAGCCCATATTTGACTAAGTTAGAACGGGGTTGTGCTTATACTGAGATTTCTCATTTTTTCATAGGGAACATAATGGTGCATTTTGTTTCTTCATCTGAGTACTTGATTTTCAGGTCTTCACCAGACTTGGAGGTATAAGGTGTTTTTTTCAATGCGTTCATTTGATTTTTGTTAGGATATTCCGACACATAGGAAATAGTTAAGTATAACTTGGTCTAGTGCAGAGTTAGGTAAAGTGTGTTTCTTTACTATGTACTTTTGTAACTTACAATCCGACAGTCACGATATGTAGTGATCCG
>APFE030328696.1:101067-115271 GCA_000404065.3 Pinus taeda
TTTACGAGTGACGTTGCCGCCCCATTACGAACTAGGGTCCAATGTGGTGATACCTTTGAATACAGAAGATAATTTGGCTCCACACCCAATAATCTCCCACTTGGAGACTGATTATATCAACTCCACCGCTACTTCATTTGTTGAACAATGACTCCACTTTGGACCTAGCTATTTCTCATCTTCTTCATCATACTTGAAGACCAATTGAAACTGAGCAGATTCTTAGTTTCTCCCTGGTTACAACTTTTGTTAACATATTTGTAGGATTCTAGCTAGTGTGTATCTTTTCTAGCTTCAATTGTCCATCTTCCAACGCTGACCGTATGAAATGGTACTTGAGCTGCATATGTTTAGTCTTGGAATGAAATGAAGAGTTCTTTGCAAGATATATGGCACTCTGGCTATCACTGTATAACCTGCCCAACTCTTGCTTCTTACCCAAATCATCCAGAAACCTTTGTAACCAAATCATTTCTTTACTAGCCTTTGTAGCAACAACATACTCTGCTTTTGTTGTTGAGAGTGCAAAAACACTTGGCATTTCTGAGACCCAACTGACAGTCATTCCATCTACAGTAAACACTTACCCTGTGTGCTCCTCCTGTTATCTCTATCACTCACCATATCTACATCAACATATCCCTGTAGAGCAATGTTTGAACCAACAAAGCATAATGCTTGATTTTTGGTACCTCTCAAATACCTGAGAATCCACTTCACCTCCATCTAATATTATTTTCCTGGATTATTCATGTACCTGCTTACAACTCCCACTGTATGTGCAATATCAGGCCTTGTGCAGACCATTGCATACATTAAATTTCCAACTGTTGTTGCATATGGAACTTTAGACATATGATCCATTCCTTCTTGAGTCTTGGGACACTCCTACTTACTTAATTTGAAATGGCTAGCCAAAGGTATACTAATTGGTTTTGCATTCTGCATATTAAACCTTTTCAACACCTTTTCTATGTACTCACTTTTAGACAATTTTAATTTGTGATTCTTCCTATCTCTAGTTATTCTCATACCAAGGATTTGTTTTGCAGCACCCAAATCCTTCATTGCAAATGAGTTCACCAAATTTCTTTTGAGCACATTTATTTCCTGCATGTTAGAACCTGCAACAAGCATGTCATCTACATACAATAACAATATAATACAGCTACCATCATTTTTCCTTTTGAGATAAACACAATGATCAGAGTGACATCTAGTATAACCTTGTTTAGACATAAACCTGTAAAATTTTAGATACCAGTGCCTTGGAGCCTATTTTAATCCATACAAGCTCTTCTTCAACCTACACACTAGTTTCTCCTTCCCTTTTACTTCATATCCTTGTGGCTGCTACATATATTTCTCTTCCTCCAAATCCCCATGGAGAAAGGTTGTCTTTACATCTAACTGCTCAAGATGAAAATCTTCAGCTGCTACTAGACTTAAAATAGTTATGATTGAAGTCATTTTAACAACAGGAGAAAATATCTCATCAAAGTCTATACCATTTTTTTGTGCAAACCCTTTCACCACAAGTCTAGCTTTATACCTTTTTCTACCTCCATCTTCTTCCTTCAACTTGTAAACCCATTTATTCTACAATGTTGTTTTACCTACAGGGAACTTGACTAAGTCCCAAGTCTAGTTATGTGTTGAGTCCATCTCTTCTGTCATGGCTTGCTCCCACTTCTTCCTGGTTTCTACCTATACTGCTTCTTCATAACATTCTAGTTCACCAGAATCAGTCAACAATACATAATATAATGAAGGAGAGTATCGTTCAGGGGGTCTACTTATCCTGGTAGATCTTCTAACAACACTTTCAGGTGTTTAAGGTGCTTGTTGCTATTGTTCTGGATGTTGGTCATTATGATTTTCAAGCACCATCACTTTTCCTATGATCTCCTCAAGCACTACATATTCTCTGTTTTCTCTTTCTTGTTTCTTTTCCTGCAGCTGATCCTTATACAAAACCTTTTCATTGAATATGCAATTTCTGCTCCTAATGATTTTGTGTTTTTCATAGTCATAAAAGCGATAACCAAAATCATTAACACCATATCCAATAAAGGTGCATTTATTTGATTTTGCCTCAAGCTTTGTTCTATTTTCTTTATTAATGTAGACAAAGGCTTCACAACAAAAAGTCTTTAAAAAAGAGTAGTTTATCTTTTTACCTGTCCATGCCTCCTGTGCAATACCACCATCCAAGGAACTTGAAGGCCCTCTGTTTATTAGATAAACAGTAATATCTACAGTATCTACCCAAAATTGTAAAGGAAATCCTACATGCAATCTCATGCACCTTGCACGCTCCATGATTGTCCTGTTCATTCTTTCTGACACACCATTTTCTTGTGGTGTTCCTGGAACTGTCTTCTTTCTACAAATTCCATTCTTTAAACAACACCTATCAAACTCTTTGCTGTAATATTCACCTCCATTGTCTGATCTGAGACACTTCAACATTTTTCCTGTCTCATTTTCAACCAAAGCTTTCCATTTCTTGAAAGTATCAAAAACATCATATTTATTTTGAATACAATAAATCTAGGTTTTTTTGGTTGCATCATCAATAAAAGTAACATAATAACGAGAGCCACCAAGAGATGATACCTGAGTAGGTCCCCATACATATGTATGCACAAGCTCTAATTTTTCGCTCTTCTTTTCTTTCCCAACTTTGAGGAACCTGACTCTCTTCTGTTTTCCATAAACACAATTCTCACGGAATTTTAAATCAACATGCTTCAAACCTGGCAACAAATTTCTTGAGTGAAGAATCTGCATCCCCTTCTCACTCATGTGCCCGAGCCTATGATGCCACAATGTCGTATCTTCTTCTGTAGAGGTTAAAGAATTAACAAAATTAGAAATACCATTGCATAAATACAATGTACCAACCTTTTCTCCTTTTGCTGTTACCAGGGATCCTTTAGTGACCTTCCAGGTTTTATCTGTAAAAGTAGTCACATAGCCTTCACCTCCCAACTACCCTATTGAAATAAGATTTTTCTTTAGATCTGGAACATGTCTTACCTCCTTCAATAGCCATTGATTTCCATTCTACTGTTTTATGAAAATTGTACCCATTCCAATGATTTTACTAGGTTTATCATCACCCAATCGAACCTGCCCAAAATCTCCTTAAACATAATCATGAAAATGTTTCCTATCAGGTGTGGTATGGAATGAGGCCCCTGAATCTACCACCCAGGCATCAATAATATTTTCTAAAGAAAGAATCAAAGCATCTTGCAACACATCACCTATTACATTCGCTTCATGATTATTTTCTTGTTGTGTGTCTCCTTCTTTTCCCTTCCGAGACTTGCAGTATTTCTTTAGGTGTCCTTTCTTCCCTCATTTCCAACACACTATCCTCAATATGGACTTGGATCTGCCTTTTCTTGACTTCCTGTGATATCTAGGGCTCTTTCCTCTTTCCATTTTTCTTCCCCTAGTCTTTATAGTCAAAGTATTACATGATGTCTCACCAGAGCTTTTCCGTCGCATTTCCTCGCTAAGGATTGCACCGACAACATCATCAAACTTTAAAGTACTAGATCCAAAGAAGAGTTACTAATGGCCATAACTAAACCATTCCAACTTTCTGGCAATGAGCACAGCAATAACAGAGCCCTAACTTCACAATCAAAAGTTACCCCTACAGAACTTAACTGACTGGTAATTGTATTAAATTCATTTAAGTGATAAGCGACAGATCCACCTTCTGACATTTTCATATTAAATCAACTCTTCATAAGAAATACCTTATTTGGGGCTGAGGGTTTTTCATATAGTTTGGCCAATGTCGAGATTAAACCCTTTGTTGTCATTTGCTTTGAAATATTGGCAGAAAATTTATGCAAATTAAAAGAGGATGTGAAAAGAGTACGAATTGGGAGAACATGTATACATCAAATTCAAACCATAGAAGAGTTCATTGAGACTAGGAACCTATGCTAAGTTAACACCAAGGTTCTGTAGACCATTCGAGATACTAGCTAGAGTTGGGTCGGTGGCCTACCAGCTAGCACTATCGAGTCATATAAAAGTGAATAATGTGTTTCATGTCTCTTTATTGAAAAATAATGTTCATGATAGTTCTCATGTGATTGATTGGAATGTGGTATAGATGGAACTGGAATGATATTTCTAGGTAAAACCACTACAGGTATTAGATCAAAGAGAAACCATTCTCTCAAATGGAGCCATCGCCCAGGTTAAAATGCAATGGAAGCACTTCACCACAAAGGAGGCTACCTAGGAGATGGAGGAGAAAATGTGTGAGGCATTTATGGATTTGTTCCGAGAGAAAGGAAACTGAAGGAAAACACGAAGGACAATGTTTATTTCAAAAGGGGGAAGATGTGACACCCCTATGTTTTTCCTTTTTTGACATGATTATTTTTAGACTATTGAATTATTGTTGAACTTAATGGCTAAGGAAGTCAGGATTTGAACTATTTGGTTATGTAATTAAGTTTGATTTTATTGAAATAATAAATGTGTTGGTTGGGAATAATCAAGAAAGAACTCTTGAGTGTTAGGGACTTCTTGCCACTCTATAAAAAAATTGTTAGTGGTTAAGTCCAGATGGTGGACCTTCCCAAAAAATTCTCCTAAAAATCCCAACGAGAAAAGAAGATAAATAAATTAGTATAATGGGAGAGTGAGATTATGCTAAACAATTAGCTAGAGAGAAATGCTAAGTTGGGTGAAAAGTAGAATAAAGCACAATTGGCGAGAAAGGCATGCTTTAAAGAAAAACAAAGACCTTTTTCTTTATTTAAAAATAAAAATACTAGGTAACTGAGGAATGCAGACCCTTAAAGCAAGACGTTGCTAAGGAAATAATTTGCAAGGAAAATCTATAATAAAACCACACAAGAACACAAGAAGGTTGTTGACTCCTAGAAGCAAGAAGGTCTGCACTCAAGGGGAATTGTTGGAGACAATTCACAGTTAGATGGAATGTGCTTTGCTCCTAATTATTTCCTAAGAAACTAGTTACGGTTAGATATATGATTTTTTGTTCTTTACATGTTGATGATACGATAGTTTAACATTGTTATAGAGAGAATGCTAGATTGAATGTTGAATTATAGAATCAATTGTATATGAGATAAGCTTGCATGTGTAGATAGAGTATTTATGTAATTTAAACAACAGTTATTCTTTGTGAACTCTTTATTAGGATGAGACTCTCTACAAACAATAATGATGCAAATTAGAGATTATACCATGCACGGAGTTGAAGGCAGAATTAAATGTATCTATTAAGTTACATGCAAGCAACAAATTAATTTTAATTATTAGCCGAAAAAGCTTTGACTTGTACATTGTAATAGAGTGTTAACTTTATCCATGCAGAAAGTTGTATATTTATATATCTATATATGGAATATTAAAATAAACTTGTATTAATAGAACAAAGACATATATAAGGAAAAACTCTCCTAAGAAACCAGTGAATAAATTACCCATACTTTCTAGGTAAGGAAATATGGAATGCTTAAAGTATTCTTGTAGATTAAATAAATTATTCCATCTATTTGTGAGTCTAATGGGGATGGTTATGGGATACTGTGATTTATATTCATATATAAATGTATGTGTTTTTTTTTAACTTTCTAAGAATGGGTTTGTATAGTCGAATCCTAAGTATACTTATGTAATTTATATACGAAGGGAAATTCTAAAATATATGTAGATTGTGAAGTAGCAACTTGAAAAGTCGGTAATCTACAATTTATTATCTTTGTAAGGAATATGATAAATAAATTTTATATATGGAGGAGTAAGAGACGAGTGACCAGTTCAAGGTTAAAACCCTCATAGTAGAATTCTATTTCACTTATATTTATTACAATTGAAATATATTACTCATAAGAAAAGTCTGTAAAAATGGCTCATAATCATGAACACAATATATCAGTATGAAATAATAGCATATTATTTGAGATAGTGAAAGAATACTAAATGAAATCTAAAACATAATAAACTCATGAAATCTAAAACATAATAAACTCATCAACCCAGTATGTAGGAGTCTAACAATAAGTCAGAAATCAAAGTATTATATACGTGATAATTTAACATGATGCGTTTACTAAGTTTCATTTTTATAAACATCCCTCAACTCATATTAGGATATATAAGTATGAAATGGTAGTAGAGTAGATAAAAAAGAGAAACGACGAACCTGAGTATAATATGTATAACTATAGCCATGGACCAAAAGAGGGTTTTCTCTTTCTTTTTTAAAATTATAAACACCATCATTCAGGTTTGTTACAAATAAGGTTCATAAACCAAGTTTGAACTGGAAAGGACTAGGATTAAAAATTAAAGACCAATTTTACAGGCCAAAAGCTTGAATAGAAATAAAGAGTTACAATCTATCTAGGTCTAAGACTGATGTAAAAGTTTATCATTTTAAGACCAGTAAAAAAATAAACATGGAATTGGGTTCAGAAAATAAACCATTTAGAGTTGACATCCACATAAACTTCATATAGATTTGAATCGAATTGAAAATTGTCGACTTATGGAACAAAGAACTTGGAGTTAAATCCAAAACGAGCATAATGCCTTTGTGTGAATTGAGCAAGAAAACCATTTAGTTTGAGACCACATCTATAGCCAAAGATATATATAGATGATGGATTAGAACTTGGGAAGTGTACTATACATATTTAAAAAATAAGAAGTACGGAAGAAAAAAAAATGTATACCAGAGTGTGAGAGAGGTATTTCATCCTTCCCATAGTTGTGCATGCTAGGAGAGACGCACATTAGTATTGTATTAGTGTAAAATTTTATAGAAAGAAAAATTCACCATTGAAAACTAAGAGGAATCACCATGAAAACATGTTTAGTTCCATAGAAGTGAATAGTCGTGGCTATTATATACATAGACGTCAACTATTAACCCTCTAGGGCTACATTGGAAAACTACCCTAATGAAATACCAGAAAACTGTTCCTCTATCACTCATGTATTGCCATAACAATTTGACTGGGGAGAGAAGATCAAATGTAACCTATCTTTATGTTGGGCATGGAATCCCCCCACAACAAGTTTTGGGGCTCAAAGCCCAAGTTTTGGTCAAAGGTTTTGTAAGACTTCACAAATTGTGGGCGCGAAGCGCAAAGTAGAGGTTAAGTCATAGGATTGTTCGCCCTAAAGTAATGCGATGTAATGTAAAGTCATGTCGTCGGCCTACCCATGGTCAGTGGACCATGGGATTCTATAAATAGAGCGAGGCTCTAAGTTGTAAAGAGAGGAGTAGATAGAGGAGGTAGCAAAGGAATGGTCTGAACTTAGAGTAGAATTCTAAGTGTATTCGGTCATAGTAGTAGGAAGAGGCTTTGCAGCTGAGTGCGCAAAGGCCTAGTAGAGTCTGCAGCTGAGTGTGCGGACCCCTGCAGCTAAGTGCGCGGGGTGGTGTTGAGTCTATAATCTAGATCGAATATTAATAAAGAGAAGTTGATTCCTATTTTGGTGTATATGTTTTGCATTGTCTTCTTTATATTTATGTTGGTTTATTGTATCGCGCGCTCTGATATGGTTGCTAAATATGCGGTAATAATCATTAATCTTATACACATAAGATAAGTAATCGGGTGATAACGGATTAACAATGAGGAACTTGGGTATTATACGGGTTGTGCCATGGATAAGGTTGCACGAAAGCAGCGGCACAGGCAGCAAAGGCATAGCAAATGCGCATAGCGACGTGCACGCAGGGTTAAATCGTAGACCTCCAAAATCTCATTAGACATCCACAGGGTGCGGAAACCTAGTTCTAGCACCCTCCCATACTACTTCGGGTGAGACCTCAGTCCGTGCTCCGCGGACTGTTGCCAAAAGGGCCAGTAGCACCGGGATTTGTTTGGCTAAATCACCTTTGAACCTGGGTCAGGCCCATACAAGCCAACAAATGGTTCTGTTGCCGGGACCGGGATCTGCATAAGGGATGTCTGATGTCATGCCACTGCAACCCAACAAAGAAGGAAATTGAAGAGTGGTTGGACAAGAAGATTCACGAGTTCGCGACACATGAAAATAGAACTTCGCGAGTATCTAAGGAACAGTGGTTGGAGCACTACTTGTATACAAAAATCCATGAAATTTTCTTTGCATCCTTTCCTTTTGAGCTGTATGAGTGGATCGCGAAGTTAGCAGACAGCTAGGGAAGGTGTAGGCTTGACAAACCAATAGTGTGGACTCCGAAATTAGTCCACAAGCTAGAAGCGTCATAAGATAAGATTGCGCGAGTTGTGGACCATTGGCTCGACCAGATAATAGGAGGATTTATCATTGAGTTTGCGGCAGACACGACCGTTAGCTACAGTGAGGTAGAACGAAGTTTTCTCAAAGGACCACAAGGTAAGTATATTAAATCTTGGAACACTTGGATTAAGATGTTATTGTGTGAAAAGTTGGTTATGTGAATAAATTAATGTTTGGGACTACGCGGAGCAGGAAGATCTACAAAAGCAGAAGTAGTGAAGAATTAGAAAATAGTCCCTTAATTTCACCCTCGCGGGAGAGCGAGGAAGAGCTCACGAAGGTTTCTCTGAGAAGCGTGGTTAGTTTGATAAGACAACGAATTCCGTGTTTACCACCTTCACCCACATTGCCACCTGTTTCACCTCTCTCACCCCCATCTCCACCCACTCCACCTCTGCCACCTCCACAGTTCAATATGGCAAGTGCGATCAAACTAACGATATTTAAAAGTATGGAATGAAGATCCGGACCAATTATGGTTCGTGGTTAGAGCAGTATGGGAAGCACAAGGTATCACATATGACAATATTAAGAAAGCCACACTGGTAAGCGTGTTGCAGGATCGCGCATTGACATGGTATATCAAGCATTCTAATGACCACCCAAATGCAAGAATTGCATAAATCCAGGCCGCGCTAAATAGGGAATTTAGCAGGGCAAAGTCAGAAACACAATCAATCATTAGGTTTAAAGAGATTGCGATGCTCCTGGGCGAGACCCCTGGGATCTGGATCAACGGCTGAAGAGTACGATTCGCAAAGCCAATATGACTTTGACAGATGGATAGCATCGCACATGGTTTGTAGCATCTCTGACACTGCACTTGAGGACGACGTTGTCACAATAGAAACTTTCCACCCAGGCCGAAGCATTGGAAATGGCAATGAGATTACATGAGACCCCTATACAGAAGTCCAACAAATCCATGTGCAGCTACAGAATCTATGTTTGGAAATGCAGAGTTTGAAACATGATAGGGCACGTTGGCTAGAAGCGCGCGACAAAGTATGGCGCATAAAATGCAAAGTGTTGAAAATAGCAACAAGAAATGCTAAAAATAGCACTGTTATAAATAACAGTTCGGGTACTAGCGTTGGACATGGCAACAAGGAATGAAAAATGGAAGTGTGAAAAATATCATTGCTATAAATAGCATTTTGGGATGGATTCCAATTTTAGTCAGTCCCTGGACTAAAATTGATCTTAGCAGCTATTTGTAAAATAATTAATTAATTCACCATGAGTTAATTAGTTGTGGAAAATCAAACATGAAGTCTATGTGAGGACATGCAACAGTTTCTCCATTGATTGAGGAATTTATCCCTTAGTTAAGGAGACGAGGATGAGTTGTAATTTGATTTGTAATTAGTTAGCTTAGTTAACTGAGTTAAGTCCAGTTATATTAGTTGTAACAATTTGTAGAATTAATTGTGAGTTCAGTTAGTTAATGCATACATGCATGTAACTGTTGCACTTCAGATAATTGAATATTCTCTTATAAATAACTCATGCATGTCAATTTAGACAGAGACCCAATTGAGATTAAAGGAAGGAACAATGTACTATCAGTTGGAGGAATTTTCCTATAAAGGAAAATCATCCATGCAGAAGGAATTATCTCCTTCACGTTTGTGCAGTTATTTCAGAGGTCAGTGTTGTGTGAGGTGAGAATCACACAGATTGCAGCTGGAGAACCCAGGAGAAATTGCACAAGGAAATAGGAGGCTTGGAGGACTGAAGGAAGGCATATGTGTTGTCTATCTAGTCTATTAGCAGCATTGAGGGATTGTACTAAGAGTTGGATAGATTGTGAGCTAAAGCTTTGTGTAATCTTGAGATATTTCCACTTGTATGATAATACAAATAGCGGGGTTTTAAGTTGAGGCTTTCCCGAGAGTACTCTTATGTGTTCCTGTGTGATTGCTTTCTCATTCTCAGTTATATGTGTTCTATTTGATCATGCTCATATTCGATTAAGCCTTTGCAAGTTTGTTGTAGAAGTAGATCTTGTATTTTTCTTTAGTATATTGCATAATCTGTTGATCTACAGTGGAAAATTCTACATGGTATCGAAGCAAAGGTGATCAAAGCGAAGAACATTATACTAGAGGAGGTTTCCAAGTTTTGAGTTTTGGACCGCGAGTTTTCAGAGCAGATCTGAAAATTTTTGTGCAAAATTTTTAGAAACAAATAGCAAATATGGATTCCTTGCGGAAAAATACCCAAAATAAAAAATAAATAAAAAAATCGGCTGAATCGGAGTTTGGATGAGGGAGATATCGCTGATTTAAAATTAGCTCTTTTTTCCAGAAAATTTCATGACAGCAGGAAAGATGAAACAGATTAATGTACTAACCAAGAACCTGTATGCACTTGAGGTACAAGATGCATGCAAAGCCTTGAGGAGCAAGGAAAAGGTTAGCTACTTGGTGGTTGAGAAGGAGAGTAAATTACCTCTCATCATGCAACCACAAAATAAGTCTCAGACAATTGTGGAGGAGCCACAATTGGAGAAGCAGCTTCAGGAAGTTGTGGAGCAGCCACAACTAAAGAAGTTGAGAGAAGACTGAGTGGAGGCATCCACTCATGCAGAGACCTCCAGTAGGGGGGAATTTTGAGCCAAGTGGGCAGAGGGATCACATGCAGCCATACCTCCAGGTGTGAGGTGGGGTGATGTGAAGTGATTGTCCCAAGAAGGCTGAAATAGGGGCAGGATCCTCGAGGTACCCAACCTCTTGGATTAGACCTTGCTATGGGAGCCCCGAAGAGGAGTAGCAGGATTGGTTGATGTTAGGACTCCATATTGTCTACTTTTGACCTTATATTTTGTCATGATGTTACCCTCTTTAGCCCATAAGTTGAAACCCTTTATAACATTTTGACCTCATTATTCCAAGGTATGAAGTAACTCTCCTCATTGCTATATGTTTAATTATTCAACACATATTCATGTTATCTTTATAATTAATCTTGGGAAGTGACTAAGTCGCTGACAATTGTTGAAACTGTTCAAAGTCCGTAGAATTATAATTCACAGTTGCTGCAACACCAGGAACAGCAACTGTGCAGTTGCTGCAACACCAGAAACATCAACTGACTAAAGCAGGTAAAACCTCATTTTGCAATGGGTGAAACAGCAATTGTCTAGCGGGGCAATAACTGTCTGAAGCTGGCAGAACTATACTTGGCAGATACTGACACAACACGATCAGCAAAACATAGTCGCAGATGTTGGAACACCAGGAACAGCACGAGAACTTCAAGGGAACAATTGAGATTTACCAAGTCGACAACAATAACGAAACAGCCAAGGATAGTACAAAGATCTCAAGGAGATGGACGAGGCATACCAATTTTGCAACAGTAGAAGGATCCGCCTAACGAAGGATGACAAAGTTACACATTGTTGTAACAGCATGCTGTAACAGGAATTGATTTCCTATTTTTGTACAAAAGGGTCAAACTGAATGAATAATGACAATCTATTGTAATAGATGTCTCCTCTATAAAGAGGAGACATCTACAATTGAGAAGTAGCTAGTTGTAACGGAAGTATTGTAGTGTAGAGCAAAGCCTGAATTGTAATTGGACATTTTGGTAGATGAATAAAGCACTGTTCTGAGCATTTCAACTTAGCATCTGTGTTCCGGGGAATCTTGTGAGAGGGACAGGGTCCACCTTCTTCTCAAGATTCACCCATTTCTTTATGTTAAGTGTGTGTGTGATTTCTGTGTATTTCTAGCCTTGCTTCCGATATTTCCTTTTTGCTGATACTCTGTTTTCTTAATTGATTGGCGTTGTGAAAGAGTGTGTCACCGGTGATTAGGATTTTTAGTGTGTGTTGGCAAATTATTTACAGAGGCAGGTGCTGAACATCCTTATTCTGAGGACAGGGTCCTAGTCCTCTGTTACAAAACAGCCATCATTTCTTTCTGCAGATTTGTTACCATTAGTTAATTGCTTTCATTTTATTTCTGCAATAGATCATAGCTGCTGTAACACAGAGTAAGGGTTTGATAGAAAGTAGATTTGTTTATACTACAGCCTTTAATGCTTTTAGAATTGAGTGCATACAGTATGAGGTCACCTTTGAAACAAAAGGACTTTCCCGGGTTGACAATTTAATGTGGTCCTCGACTGTTTAATTAATAAACAATTCGAGCAGCCAACATTTTGGCACCGTTGTCGGGGAAGGCGACTAGAGATTTTAAAGGCATTAATGATTTTCCTTTAGAATAACAAGTGCATGAGAGGACGCAGGAAAGCTAACTTTACAGGTGGCAATGGCACAGGAGGAGGAAGAAAAACTTTCATTGACGAGATCATTTCAAAGGCTGAGACATCCCAGAGAACAAGTTCCCGAAGACCTCAGATCCAACATTCCTCCCAAACAGATCACCAGACGGAGGAAGTACTAGGACCTGAAAGGAAGCTGGAAACACCAGAGCACGTTGAGGAACCAGTAGAAGAACCTGAAGAAACAGAAGATACTGAAGATAGAGCAAGTGATTCAGGAAAAAGACCAATGGAGGATAACAGAGCATAAGGAAGGGGGGGAAATTCACTCTCCACCTTGGAATTTCCTATTGGGGATCTCCCAAGAGGAACAATCCCTATGAAGAACATTCCACCAGCAGCACTACCTAATTTTCATGGGTTATCCTCTGAAGACCCTGATGAGTTCCTCTTTGAATTTGATATACTGTGTAGGAGTTATGATTATGTAACTCCTACAGAAATTAAAACTGTTTCCAGCAACATTGAAAGGGAATGCGTTAAGGTGGTTTCTGAGCTTAGGGGCTCAGGTAATCACTACGTGGGATCAAATGAAAGAAAGTTTTCTGACCAAATATCAAGATTACTGCCGAACAAGAGAAAGGAAGGAAGAATTGTTTAAAATGGTTCCGAAGGAGGACGAGAATCTAGAGGACTTTGTAGAAAGACTACAGTATAATCTACAACGATCTGATCATCCGACTATGAGTAAGGATATTCTGAAGACAATACTGCTAAAAGGGGTACGAGATGACTGCTTGGATATGCTGAATATGCTTGGAAAATGGGATATTTCCAAAGAACCATTTGATGAGATTATCAACCTCTGTATGAGATGTTCCAGAGGAGCAGCAAGCAGACCAAAAAGCAGGGACAGTATATACTCAAGAGTCCAGAAATCAGCAAGTGGAGGAGCAACAAGAGCTGAAATAGGTAACTTGCTTGAAGAATTTAAAACTGAAATGTTAAGCTCTTTTGCTTCACAAATTGATGCCCTGCAGGTTAAAAAGAAGCAGGCAGAAGCAGAAGCTGCTCTGGCTATTTTCTGTTCTAAATGCAGAGAGAAGCACCCACTGAGGTAATGCCCATTGGACAGGGTACCAATTTGCACCATCTGTGAAAAGGATCATGAGACTCAACAATGCCCTTCTTTGCCAGGAATAAAGGCAGCACTGCAATCAACTGAAGAGGAAGCTGAAGCAGTGTACCTGATGACACAGAGGAGGCAATGGCAACCACAAAGACAAGGTATGAATTCTAACACATCATTTAGTCATTGGAATAATCACTCTCCTTTTCAAACAAATTACCCACCCATGAATCAAATGCAATAGCCACCCTTTAATCCAATGCAATTTCCACCTATGCAACAACCAAATCCTCCTTTTAGCGATCCTACCATGTGGAATCCTTGGAATCTTCAACAACCTTATTTCAATCAATGGAACCCAAACTGGACAGCCCAACAGATTCCATTTCCTCAACACCAACAATCTCTTTCCTTACCATCTAACGCTCCACCGAATAACCAGACAATCAGACCCCAACTGCCTGTACAACCTAACCCCAACCCGAATAATAATAAATCTCTGCAGGTAATTGATATTCAAAGTCAACCTGTTTCC
>APFE030328696.1:115329-135542 GCA_000404065.3 Pinus taeda
AACGCTCCACCGAATAACCAGACAATCAGACCCCAACTGCCTGTACAACCTAACCCCAACCCGAATAATAATAAATCTCTGCAGGTAATTGATATTCAAAGTCAACCTGTTTCCCCTATGCAATTCAATGATATCCATTTACGTTCTGGGAGAATAGTTGAACCCATCATTGATGATATTACTGACTCTGAAAAAGAGGAAACTAGAAAACAAAAGTCATCTAACAACAATGCTGAAACAATTGAATCATCTTCTAACAAGACTGCTCAAACAGCAGAGCCACCCTTCCCTGAACGTCTGGCTCTTACCAAAACATTTGAGCCACCTGCTTTTAACCTTTTAGGAGAACTGCAAAATTTATATGTGAAAATTCCGCTATTGCAAGCACTAAGAGATGTTCCTATTTATGCTAGAACTGTTAGGGATATTTGTATTAAAAAGCCTGGAAGAAAAGCTAAGGAACCCCTCACAGCCCATGTGATGGGAGAACTGACTGCTTTGATGACAGAAAAAGACCCCCTGTGAAATATGGTGACCCTAGTCACCCTACAGTAACAGTTCAGGTTGGTAAAACCCTTGTCTCTAAAGTTCTAGTAGATCTGGGTGCTGCAATAAACATTATGACACTTGAAACAACACAATTATTGCAGTTGAAAAACTTAATTAGGGAAACCCCAACCATTCCAGAGCTGGCTGACCGCTCTACAATTAAACCCGAAGGAGTCATTGAAGACCTGGTAATTTCCGTAGAATCTTGGAATTACCCAGCCGATTTTGTTGTCTTACAAACTAAAACAAAGTTGGGAGGTCATCCACTGATTCTAGGAAGACCTTGGCTAGCTACAGCAGATGCCTTCATCAGCTGTAGATCTGGATCAATGACAATATCTAATGGGCAGGAAACCAAACAGCTTACTCTTTATCCTCATGCCACACCCATGATTAATAACAACAATTCTGTATGGTTAGATTATGAGGATGAGGAAACCCAACCTATTTTAACTGTCAAACAAACTTTAACTTTCAAAGACTCAACCGAAGATGAATTAATCAACAACTTTATTTCTGAACCTTCTTCGGTCAGTCCAGAAATACATAATCACTTCACTGCAATCTTGGAATCTGAATCCCAGCAGAACCTTGAAACTGAAAATCTATCTCAGACATTAGCTGGCAGCTCCTCCAAAAGTATAACAGTAGAAATCGAGCCGGGTAAAACATTAAATATAAATCCTAATCTAACAGACGATCAAAAACAGCAGTTAATGAAGCTACTTCGTGAAAATAAACAAGCATTCGCATGGGATTATATAGATATGAAGGGGATTTCTCCTGAACTATGCATCCACCGCATTTATATTAAAGAAGGATCCCACCTAGTCTGTCAACCCCAACGACGGATGAATCCCAATTTAAGAGAAATTGTAAAGGAAGAACTTCAAAAATTGTTGAATGTAGGATTTATATATCCTATATCTGATAGTGAATGGGTTTCTCCACTAGTAATTGTACCCAAGAAAAATGGGAAATGGAGAGTATGTGTGGATTATAGAGCCCTAAATAAGGCCACCCAGAAAGACCATTTCCCTTTACCATTCATTGATAAGGTATTAGATAACTTGGCAGGTAAGAAATTCTTTTCCTTTTTGGATGGATTTAGCGGATATAATCAGATAAAGGTTGCACCCCAAGATCAGGACAAGACCACTTTCACTAGCCCATGGGGGACCTTTGCCTATAGGGTTCTTCCATTTGGGCTATGTAATGCCCCAACAACATTTCAAAGAGCAGTGATAGGTATATTTTCTGATATGTTAAATGATTCTTTAGAAATATTTATGGATAACTTTACTCCTTATGGCACGAGTTTTGAAGATGCATTACAGAACCTTGAAAAAGTACTTAAGCGATGTATAGAAGCACACCTTGCTTTAAGTACTGAAAAATGCCATATGATGATGAATCAAGGTATTGTATTGGGTCACTTCATCTCATTCTTAGGAATTCAAGTTGATCCAGCCAAAATACAGGTAATTCAGACCCTCCCTATCCCCAAAACACAAACAGATGTGAGAAGCTTCTTAGGACATGCCGGTTATTATAGAAGATTTATCAAGAATTTTTCTAAAATAGCGTCTCCTCTATTTGTGTTACTAACGAAAAATGCTGAATTTAAGTGGGATGATGATTGTGAAAAAGCATTTGATGAACTTAAACATCAGTTGTCTACAACTCCCATTTCTAGAGGACCCGATTGCGCACTCCCCTTTCATATATCCTCTGATGCCTTAGACGTTGCGATTGGAGCTGTCTTGGGACAAGAAGAAAACAGTCTTCCCTATGCCATTTACTTTATTAGTAAAAATATGACCCCCGCAGAACTTAATTATACAGTTACTGAGAAGGAATTTCTAGCAGTGTTTTATGCTATCAATAAGTTTCGGCATTATATTACTGGTTATACTACTTTTGTGCATACTGACCACTCGGCCATTAAATACTTAATGAACAAAGCAGTTACAAATGCTCGAGTTACCAGATGGTTATTTTTATTACAAGAATTTGAGATCACAATTGTAGACCGACCAGGAAAAGAGAATGTAGTTGTTGATTTCCTTTCTCGGTTAAAAACTAATGAAAATATTCCAGTAGATGATTCTTTTCCTGATGAATATTTATTTGCAGTATCTGCTTACTCACCTTGGTATGCAGACATTTCCAACTATTTAGTTGCAGGTAAATTACCATCACACCTATTACATAGAGAAAAAAGGAAAATCATCCAGCAAAGCACTAGGTACAGCTGGATAAGCGGATGTCTCTTTCACACAGGACTCGATCAGGAGATCCGAAGATGCATTGGCGAAGATAAAATTTGTGATGTATTGAAATCCTGCCATGATGGCCCTTGTGGAGGGAATTTTGCAGACAAAAGAACAGCACACAAGGTTCTCAGGATGGGTTACTACGGGCCCTCAATCTTCAAGGATGCAAAGAAATATGTCAAGGCCTGCGATAGCTGTCAAAGAATGGGCCAGCCTAATCACAGGGATGAAATGCCACTCAATCCCCAGGTAATTCTTGAACCTTTTGAAAGATGGGCACTAGATTTTATAGGTCCCATTAACCCTCCATCCAATCAAAAAGCGTTTATACTAGTATGCACGGATTATATGACTAAGTGGGTAGAAGCTAAGGCACTCCTCAAAGCTAATGAAGAATCAGTATTAACATTTTTATTTGAAGAGATCTTCGTTAGGTTTGGATTGCCTAGGGATCTAGTCACTAACGGGGGACCTCCTTTTAACTCTCATGGCTTCAAAGACAAATTGCAGAAATACCATATTAAGCATAAAATGACCAAACCTTATCACCTCCAGGCAAATGGGTAGGTGGAGAGCACCAACAAAGTCATAGAAGCCATTTTGACAAAAACAATAAAGGAAAATAGGAGGTACTGGTTTCAAAAGTTGCCTGAAGCACTATGGGATTATAGAACTACTTGGAGGAATACTACGAGATTTTCACCCTATGAATTAGTTTTTGGTAAAAATGTTGTTTTCCCTGTGGAGTTTGAAATCAAAACATTAAGAACTGCTTTAGCTGTTAACCTTGATTTGACTGATGCACAGACAGCCAGGTTGCAGCAGCTTCAGGAACTGGATGAGAAGAGGTTGGATGCCATCCATCAAACAACCATGATCCAGCAACAAAGAACCAGATGGCACGACAAAACCATTAAGCAAAAGCAGTTCCAGAAAGATAATTGGGCTTTACTGTATGACTCCCATTTTGAAAATTTCCAAGGTAAATTAAGAACAAAGTGGCTAGGACCTTATGAAATAGATGTTGTTTTTCCAAACGGAACAATCAGACTCTTAACGATTGATGATAGTAGAACACCATTATTAGTGAATGGGTATCGACTCCGTTTTTATCAACGACCTATTTCTAAAGAGGATTTCAGAGCTACTTGCATGACAAACTTACATTATGTGTTTTTGGAGGAACCTGCTGTCCCTCAAGGCACTTAAATTTATGTTTATTTATTTATTTTTAGATTAGATTTCTTAACTAATAATCCCTACCAAGGGTTTCCATGTTACAATTAATTGTTTTGTAGATCTTAGTTTTGGAGGATGGCTGAGAATAAAAATTCCAAAAGAATCACTTTGCAGCTTGGGAATGTTTTTTGGACCATAAATCAGTCTTTCATTATGTCCTGTTGCTACAACACCACTTCCCGTTGCTGCAACACCACTTCCCATTGCTACAACAACACTTCTCGTTGCCACAACACCATTTACCGTTTCCGCAACACCACTCGCTGTTGCTGCAACACCACTTCCTGTTGCTACAACATCATTTTCCCATTGCCGCAACACCACTTCCTATTGCTGCAACACCACTTCCTGTTGCTGCAACATCACTTCCCCGTTGCCGCAACACCACTTCCCGCTGTTGTAGCACCAACTCCTGTTACGGAAACATCACTTCTCAATGCTGTAACACCAGTTTCAGTACTCAATGAACTATCATCCTGATGGAACATATTATTCTTCATTAAAGGAACCAGCCATGCACTCTCATAATTACACTTCTTCACTACTACTTCCTGTCAGTAATAAAAATCGCTTGTATTCTCACGCTTCTACACCCTTTGTAATCATTATTGATCCAGCAAAAGATAAGATAAGACTTTTTGGCATGCAACTAAAGGTAAAAGTAAAGGTATGCATGTTTAAATGTGGATATTAAATTATAGTTAATGTGGAGATGTTGATACGAATATCGAAATCATTGTACTACCAATCAGATCATTCAGCCATAGATTTGGGGGGATTACCAAAATATTGTAATTATTGCATAACACATCAATCACCGCCACCCTTACTCCTCGCAGTAATATCTAAAAGTCACCTCGTCATGGCATATCCTCATTTGTAATGGTTTACTCTGTCTCAAACTCGGCAACTCGGCTCTGCATTGTGTATTTTTGCTGGATCAGCAGCTATGGGGGGAAATCTGATTACACATGAACCTGGCACAACAACACTACTGGAACTCTACCCCGAGGTTTACCAAATTTTCCTGCAAGCAGCATGGGTAGACTAGTTTAGAAGACTCTCGGATTTCAATACACAGCAAGTATTGGAGTTCGCATGCAACTTAAGAGAAGGATTTTCCATGGTCCAGGGAGTACAAATTCCAGTAACAGAAGAAGACGTAGCCCAAGTTTCCGGGTTACCGATCAATGGTACACGCTGGTTTAGTAGAAAACATCTTATTCTGAATGCGCAGCAAGACTTTTTCCTACCAGGTGAGCATGTGGAAGCCAAAGGCAGAGGGGTCACACTTCAGTCACTGCCTCCACCATGGCCAAACGTTGCAGAGTTCATTAAGCAGTATTTGACTTGCGAAGGTTGTTGCTAGGTAATTTACCAACATGACTTCATTTTGTTAAATCATTTGAGGCATTGTTAGTTAATAAACATGCCCTATTATCTATTGGGTTGTCTAAATAATATGTCATGCTATACTGTAAAAGCAAAGCATCCGCTCCTTTCCCTGAAACATCATCACTTATCCCAACTTCTAATAAATAGAGGCTTTGCTCTAAATCACCCACCTCCCCTCATTAATTCTCCCTAGAAAATAGAAGAAGATCCTCAGCAGGCATAGGAAGTTCCCCAGAAACCAAAGAAAATACCCCAGGAAATTCCCCAACAACGATAGAAAATACCCCAGGAAATTCCCCAACAACCAAAGAAAATACCCCAGGAAATTTCCCAACAACCAGAGCAAATACCCTAGGAAATTCCCCAGCAATTAGCTGCAGAAACACCCCTGCAGAGGATCCCATTCCCCAATGAAGCTCAACCATCCACCCCCATGCTTCATATCTCCACTGATGACTCCGATGATAACACCCCCATCATCTTTCTTAAAAGAAAAAAGCAGCAGAAAACTGAAACTCCACCGAAAAGAAGAAGAACCAGGGCTTCAGTCAAAGTAGATGCTATTCCTGATAGCTTCCCCATTCTGAAGGAAAGTGACCAAAAATGAAAAATTACTGACTTTCCTGCTTCTGTACCAAGGCGTCAAACATGGTCGTCTGTAGCAGTTTAACCCACTAGCCCCATTATCCCCACTTCTCCACCCATCATCCTAAGATCCCACACTCCAACCATTCCTAAGCATTCCCCTTCCTCACCCTCTGGGTCTGAGATGCAGAGCATTGATAGTTTTGTGACATTATTTTCTGAGGCAGCTGTTACACAAGAACCAGCTACCGAAAAATCTAAAGTAGACACCCAAGGTAATATTGGGCGAATGGCTGTTACACAAGAACCAACCACTGACCCAACATGTGACACACAAGAACCACCTGCTGTAGATGAAAATGAGCAAGTTGATGTGGAACAATGATCCCTTCCTCCATTAGAACCTACAGATATAGAAGCTTCGCTTACCATAGCCTCCCTGCAAGAAGAAATTGAATTTCTAAAATCCCAAATTAAGGATTATCAGCAGGAGATAATGATGGTTAAGGAAGCCTATCAAAATGAATACAATCTCCACATCCTAGCACGGGTAGCGTCTGTAACAGAAAAGAGTCAATCTAATGAATATATGTGTAGCGAGTGTGGTGAGCTTTACACTCAAGCAGGATATAAGATAGTCCAGGTCCAAATGACTGAAGCTAATCCACAACCTTCTGCTGCTGTAATCAAAACATAACAACTTGTTGTTACACAAGAACCAAGAGGAGCTGCAGAAGAAGAAATAGAACAACCTGTTGTTACATAAGAACCATCAAGAGTTGCAGAAGAAGAAACAGAACAACCTGCTGTAACATAAGAACCAACAGATTCTCCAAGAGTTGTAAAAGAAGAAACAGAGCAACCTACTGTTACACAAGAACCAACAGGTTTTTCAAGAATTGTAGAGGAAGACATAGAACCACCCCGGGCCACTCAAACTAGTACAGAACATAAATCTTTTGCTGATTCTTATGCACAGACGGAACCTCCCTGTGTCAGCAATGCTCACACTGAGACCTCTAGTTTTCAACAACTAAAAGACACGCGGAGAACGGAATATGAGCTTTCACAAGGGAATGCATTCCAGCAGCAAAAGTCAATCTGGTTTAGCTATGCATACAAAAATTGGGATGCACTTGAACAGTCTCGAGCTCAACATAAAGAAAATAAGGAATTAAAAGCTAGGCTATCCCACATCTTCGATTTGGTCCAGAGGGTACTGGCTACAAAAAAACCCTCTTTCAATTATGCAATATTTTTGAGAGAATGCTTAGCGTTCTTGCAAATAAAGGCAATCAGAGAGGGAAGACCCTACCAAGTTGAAACACCTGATCAATTTATTGAAACATTCAGAGAAGCACCAAATAATGATCAAAATTTGCTCTGTGAACTCTATCTTCACAATGAGGCCATGCCTGAAGATAGAGTGATGAATATACTCCCTATTTTTGGTGATATCCAAATAAGAGCTTTCATCTCTTTTCTAGCCAATCAACTTACCTGGAAAATGCCTATATGTCAGCAATGCATAATGAATAGAACTGCCTTCTCTGGATTTGAAATGAACCACAGAATGCAGCCACCTTCATTTCACAACATCAAAAAAATCTGAGTAATCCAAAGATGGCTGATCACATGAGGAAACTACAGGCAGCAGTCTTGCAGGACTGCCAACATTATGTAAAAACAAAAGAGGCGCTGGCCATCAAAGCAAACAATTTATTTTGGGAACATTGTCCAAAAGAGAGACAGGAATATCATCCTTACAATCCCCTCAATCTTCAGGTAGAAATTTCACGCATACCTTATTATGTCAAATGTATGGAACAGTGTGCTGAAAAGTGGATTGGTTACCATTTTCATTTCCCTCTCTTGTGGTTACCTGGTCAACAATATAAGGCTCATTACAAACTGACCAAAAAGGAGGAGGTGGCAATATGGCAGCGATTACAGAGTGTCTATGGATTCAAAAGCAGGTCTGATAACACCTTCTTTAGCTACTGTATCAGCAACTTACACTGTTCATCCCAGTATTCTGACTCAGATTTAGAGTAAACGTTGCATGAGGACATGCAACCCTTTCAGTTGGGAGGGGTGTTAGGACTCCATATTGTCTACTTTTGACCTTATATTTTGTCGTGATGTTACCCTCTTTAGCCCATAAGTTGAAACCCTTAATAACATTTTGACCTCATTATTCCAAGGTATGAAGTAACTCTCCTCATTTCTATATGTTTAATCATTCAACACATATTCATGTTATCTTTATAATTAATCTTTGGAAGTTGACTAAGTCACTGACAATTGTTGAAACTGTTCAAAGTCTGCAGAATTATAATTCACAGTTGTTGCAACACTAGAAACAACAACTGTGCAGTTGCTACAACACCAGAAATAGCAACTGTGCAGTTGCTGCAACACCAGAAACAACACTGACTAAAGCGGGTAAAACCTCATTTTACAATGGGTGAAACAACAGTTGTCTAGCGGGGCAGTAACCGTCTGAAGTTGGCAGAACTATACTCGGCAGATGCTAACACAACATGATCAACAAAATATAGTCACAGATGCTGGAACACCAGGAACAGTTGAGATTTACCAAATCGACAACAATGACAAAATAGCCAAGGATATTACAAAGATCTCAAGGAGATGGATGAGGTATACCCGTTTTGCAACAGCAGAAGGATCTGTCTAATGAAGGATGACAAAGTTACACACTGTTGTAACATCATGCTGTAACAGGGATCGATTTCCTATTTTTATACAAAAGGGTCAAACTGAATGAATAATGACAATCTATTGTAATAGATGTCTCCTCTATAAAGAGGAGACATCTACAGTTGAGAAGTAGCTAGTCGTAACATAAGTATTGTAGTGCAGAGCAAGTCTGAATTGTAATTGGACATTTTGGCAAATGCATAAAGCACTGCTTTGAGCATTTCAACTTAGCATCTATGTTCCGTGGAATCTTGTGAAAGGGACAGGGCCCACCTTCTTCACAAGATTCACCCATTTCTTTTATGTTAAGTGTGTGTGTGATTTCTATGTATTTCTAGCCTTGCTTTCGCTATTTCCTTTTTGCTAATACTCTGTTTTCTTAATCAATTTGCTGTGTGAAAGAGTGTGTCACTGGTGATTAGGATTTTCAGTGTGTATTGGAAAATTGGTTACAGAGGTAGGTGCTGAACATCCTTATTCTGAGGACATGGTCCTGGTCCTCTGTTACAAAATAGCCATCATTTCTTTCTGCAGATTTGTTACCATTAGTTAATTGCTTTCATTTTATTTCTGCAATAGATCATAGCTTTTGTAACACAGAGTAAGGGTTTGATAGAAAGTAGATTTGTTTATACTAAATCCTTTAATTCTTTTAGAATTGAGTGCATACAGTACGAGGTCACCTTTGAAACAAAAGGACTTTCCTGGGTTGACAATTTAATGTGGTACTCGACTGTTTAATTAATAAACAATTCGAGCAACCAACACATACCTTTACCATGAAGTATTCGAAGGCCCTTCTCTCTAATATGTCCAAGCCTTTGATGCCAAAACATGGCCTTCTCTCCAAAGACCATTAGATTTTCTGCTCCACTTTTAGGAACCACAAAACTGTTGCACCCATCAACAACAGTGTTTCCTTGTAGCTTGTACAGAGTTCCAGTCCACACTGCCCGCATCAATACCAGTGCTCCTCGAACCATCTTGTAGGTATCCTTATCGAACACTATTTTTACACCTGTATCATCCAGCTTGCTTATAGAAATTAGATTTATGGCTAATGTAGGAATATGTAGAACACCCGAAAGTGTTCTAACCCTTCCACCTTGCAACTTCAACTTTACCTTTCCACAACCAATGATTCTAGCCTTCCTATCATCCCCTAAGAAGACACCACCACCATCATATTTATCATAATTGCAAAACCATTCTCTATGGGGAGTGAAGGGAGAGGATGCACTTGATTCAATCAACCATGCCTCATGATCTACATCTGTACTTGAAGAAGCCAAGTACACATCCCCACCTTCATTTGAGGTGGTTTTCACCTCTGCAGAAGAAGCATCCTTAGATCCCTTTCCTTTGTCGAGATATTTAGATTTGAAATCCCTTTTGTACTTCCCTTCCTTTCTGCATTTCCAGCACACCACCTTTATAGGTTTCCCTAGAGATTTAAATCTCCCTCTAGATTTAGATCTCCCACTTGATGACTTATTTTTATTTCTGTTCTAGAACCTTCCTCTTACAGAAAAGGCATCACCATTCTAGCTCTCCATATTTTTTCGTCTCATCTACTCTGTTAGCAAGGACGAGACTATTTCATCAAACTATAGGGCAGTTGCATTGCTCCCTATTGCAATAACCAGACTATCGCATGAATTTGGTAGAGAACAAAACACACTGATGCACTTATCTTCATTTGAAACTTTAATATCAACAGATAATAACTGACTTACCACTGTATTAAATGCATTCAAATGCTCTATCACCAAGTCTCCATCTTTCATCCTCAAGTTATAAAGCTTTTTTCGTAGGAATAGTTTATTCACCAAAGACTTAGATTGGTACAAAGTCTCTAACTTTCCCACAAATCCTTCATTGTAGCTTCCACTGATACATTCAACAATACTAAATCTAAGACATACAATTGTATTGTTCTCTTAGCCTTCCTATCCAACTTCTTCCATTCTTCATCGGGCACTCCCATTGGTTTAATACCTGGATCTACCGTGATCCATTGATATTTATCCACCAACAAAGCCTCCATCTTGAGTTTCCATAACTCAAAAATTTGACCATTAAATTTCTTGATCTCTATATTTCCATTGCTCACCATCTTCTTTCACCAGAATCGATCTCGCAGATCTCCCACTGAATAGGGTCTACCTCAGGCATGAGTGAAACCCCTCAGCAAAAAAGGCATCCCCTTGAAGCCAAAACAACTCTGATACCAAATGTAGGTTTTAACCCCATACAGAAATTACTCGCATACGAATTCTAAAACACAGAGAATAAACAATGTGAGAGCATAACACATAAAACACACATACACAGAGATTTTTCCTTGGATCCCAAAACTGGACTACCAGCTTGATTTTTCATTATATTCCTTTCATTTCTATAATACATATTTATACATTCCAAAGCATACAATACCATGGACTGAAAACCATCGTGTCCAAAACCATGGATCAAAAAACCATAATTAGGTATGCCAAACCTAATATAGGGTCCAAAAAAGATTTCTTGAAGTGCTGCCGTGGAACCCGTAGAGTGGGGCTACCTGCACCACTCAAACCCCCCTGTCAACCCCCCCACTGCGCAATCAAGGCAATAAAGGGGCGGCTTCACCCCCCCTAACCCCCTAGTTCACTAAGTAGGTTAGTCGTGGAAAGAACATAACACAACCCAATATTACAGAGGTAGTGACAATATCACTTTACTTTGATTGGATTAAAGAGTCCAATTCCTTCTCTATTTCCCTTAACTAATCATTGAGTTTGAGGACTAATTCCATCAATTCTTCATGCTTAGCCTGGCTCTCCAAGACTTCCTGTGTCTAGGGATGCTGCAACTGAGGTATCTTTAATTGTTTTTTAAGTGTTGCAATGTCATCATTCTTCTTCTTAATTAGTTGTTTGGTGGCTTTGATGTCTTTGGGATCATGTCCCATATCAATAACTAAGTCTTCCAAAGACTTAATTCTAGTATCCTTGGCCTATGAGGAGGCCTTCTCCAACTGATATTGTGCTGATATATTGGTCAAATAATTTTGCAATTGATGGGAAACTATGACTTTTCTAGTCAGGGTGGAGTAAATCATCTCTCCAACCTCTTTTTGGAATTCAATATGGTTTATGGGATGGATATCCCTCGCCAATACCTCAAAATCAATCTTTTTATAATTTTTTGATGTCCCGGGTGGTTGCTCAGTTGGTTTTACAAAGGACATTTGCATCTTTCCCTCCTTGATGTTAAAAGCTAACATCAACCTAGTTTGATTAGTAAGTGTAATCCTTAAATACTATGCATAAGGTTGGGCCTTCAGTTTTTCATTTCTCATATTGATTTCTTTATACCTATCTTTAATGTCTTTGTCTTTATCATGAGGCCTATTGAATGTGGAGACTTCTACACTGAGCTACCTTTCCAACATTTGAGTCTGTGATGTGGATGGCTCTTGAGTTTCTCCAGATGGAGTTATGCCCCTACTCATGTCAAACTCAGTATTAGTTACCTATGTTGAGCCTTCTGTGTCTTCCTATTCTGAAACAGGATTGAGCCTTGGCCTTTTTATTTGGCTGCCTTCATACTGCACATTGGAGGTGTCCATGGCTGAAGTGGAGGCTCCCTTTCTGTTCCTCTTAGGATTCCTTTCCTCATTTTGAGGAGTTAGCATAATAGGAGGTGTGCTCATGGTTCTCTCTTGTTGTTCAGGTACCTACAGAAATGAGCTTTCATCAAGCTGTCTTTATAGATCACTCAAGGCATTCTCAATGTTTACCTTTGTGCTATCCCTATCTACAAGAGTGTTCTCCAACCACTCAAATTGATTTGCATATATTTCAACCTATGGTATTGGATGATGAATGTAAGGCCCTAATTTGACCTTTTGTCTAAGATTGGTCAAAAACCCTCCAGGGTCATATCTCCACATAAAATTGTTTTGAAACTTCATTTGTTACAGAATCAGATCTACCTCCTGCCTTGCTTCTCTAGAGTTGCAAATGAAAGGGCTTAACTGGTTTTTGACTCTAAACTGTGTTCTTTTCTTGGCTGATACAAAACTCACTTCATTAGAATTGATTATCTGCCTAAAGTACTCTAGAGAAAATAACCTCATGGGGAGGTATTTGGGGAGTTTGTATGGGGCACGATGACACCCATAGATTCTTATTTCTGTGTGGTTTTGGTAAAGGTAACAATCTCCCACTTGTTATAGACATTTTTTGGGCACTTCAACCACAATCATAAATGTCCATAAACTAAGGGCTCTTAAGTCCCTAAAAGTGTTGCTTCACTGCCTAAAGGAACAAGGTCATCTGATTACATCATCTCCTAGAAGTTCTCCACTGAAAACTGCTCATAAATGGTCAAAACTAGACCATACTGAAAGCTCAATGCAGAGGGGTGATCCATATCACCTTCCCAATGTACAGGGTGGATGCATACGATTTCCCTCCTCTGTCGAGTGCATGGCTGGGAATGGACAAATGGCAGGGACAAAAATGCGAGGTGGAAGATCATGGAATCTTCCAGAAGCTTCCCCTCTGACACTTGCCACTCCATTTTTGACCAGGGATGAGTAAGAGAGCATCATTCTCCAAGTGGAAGCAGGAACTATCAGAGAGAGGACACTAATCAATATCCCAAAAGATGACTCACCTCTCTGTAATCATCTATATATGGATCCCTCGTCACAGAGTTCCAGAGGGTGGAATTTTGTATCTTATAGAGAAGTTTTGTTGGTATTCTGGTGTGCATTCGCAGTGTTGGGTGATCTAGCTTTGCTTGAGGTGAAGAAGGGCTTCTTAGCTGGAGGATGATGCTAGGTCAGAGTACATGGTTGTAATATTCTTGCTACTTTTCATCTGAATAAAGCTATTCTTGTTTCATTCCATATTCTAGTGTACTTTTATATATGCATGTATATGGTTAATGCACATCTGATCCTGCATTATTTATGAATTTAGATTCTTGTTTCTTGCATAGTAGTATGGTGCTGTGATTCCAAAGGTCCTTTTGAAGCTAGGCAGACAAAGGAGAAGTGGAAAAACTCTATCAAGAAGGAGAGGAAATCGAGCGCAAGACTCAGGTTGACCCTCTTGGTTCTCTTCTCATCTATTTTCATAAAAGGAATCAATAGTAGACTTTGATTGTTTGTTTCTAAGATAGCCACCCTTATTAGTGGGAATAACAGCATCCGAGTGGACACTATTCCCAGATAACAAAATGGCGACTCCACTGGGGACCGACTAGATTACTTGTTAGCTTATCTATCCTTTTTTCTTTTATAAACATACAGACGGAGCCTGAAGTCAAGCCAGCTAGCCTTCGAACTACATTTGTCATACAAATGCAAAGTAGATCAATGTTGCTTCAGTCAATCTCCGTGTTTTGTTTATGAATTAAACAATAGATCTGCAAGCAATCTAATTGCCCTAAGTGGTGGATCTAGTAACCTCTTAGATGACCCCTGTGTTTTACATACACTGATCTTTACTTATTCAGCCTAAACACTTGAACTAGATTGCAAACTCTGAGTGAAATCTCATTTAAAGTCTCGCACTGCAACCATCACACCCTGCCTTCAAGGTAGCCTGTATGCATCGCACTTCCCGAATGGAGTAGGTGCACTGCATACTCAGTTCACTGTGTAACAGGTGCGATGGTCAGGGAGGATTGACTTTATCCTCCGACTATGGATTTTTCTCACTGTTTTCAGTCTTATTCATGAGTTTTGTTGTCTATAGTCAGTGTACTTCTGTGAAACCCCCTTCTCTTGCATTATTTCACCTCCTTAGTGCAAAGAACTATAATTTTTTTTTATGTATTATGCGTCGTTTTAGTTCTCTTTTGCAAAAAAGTAGCATAGTTGAACTGTCGTCTCTAGATCTGAAAGTGTCGTAGCTGTTGTTTTCAGTTTTAGAAAGCAATTCCATTGTTTTAGATAGTCAATTATACAGTTACTATTGCATATGATTTGAATTATCAGTTTTAAAGTGTCTAAAAACAATTTCCATTTCAAAATTGCAAAGTGTCTCTCTTGCTTTCACTTCGTTTTGAAAAGGAATTGTGTTGAGTACAATCGTTTTAAAAGTAATTCAGTTTTGCACATAGATTTCTTAACATCATTCACACATTAAGAGAGCTGAAAAAAAAATACATGCATGTGCATTTGCATTTTCAATGCTTGGCTTGATTTAGGATTGTGCATTTTAGCATGTGCTTTGTGCTCTGTGAAGAAAAGATGCTTGGCTTTCTTCCCTTTAGTAGCTAGGATTTTCATCGTTGAAAGAAGATAAAATGTTTGTTTATCATCTTAGACTACATTTATGAATTATACATACATCACGTGGTGAACCTGAAAGGCAAACTGTTAAGCAAGATCAACTTAAAATAAATCCAATGAATCTAACAACGCTTTGGAACTTAACGCATAACATCTAGAGGTCTAGGCTAGAGACGTATTCCGGCGTTGTAAAGCCTAGTAACTATTGCTTTTAGTGTTGGTTGGGTGATTCCTCCACTCTGAGATGGAAAGTGATAGTATGGACTTGTGCTCCCATGTACCATCGCGTATATATTGGGAGACCACAATAGGCTACATCCTTTATCCTTAGGAAGCCGTGTCTGTCGCCTTATCGATCGTAATGCACCGAACACAACATTTGGGAAGATTGACTGTCGTACCGTAAAAAGTATTCTACAGTTTTACGATTGGTTTGGTAATCCTCTCTGCCTAGATCTCCAGAGAAGTTCATTTTTCTCCTTTTCAGACTCCTTAAAGGAAAAGGTCCTCTGATCGCTTGTCACTTCAAGCTCAATAAAAATCGAAGGTGACTAGTGTCATCTTTTGTTTTTTATCGACTCTTTAAAATTGAAAAAGCAAGTTGTGTCCAAGCATCTAAAAATTTATTTTAATCGAAATAACATCACAAATTCCCCCATTGATATTCAGGTTGAGAAAATGGAGTCTACCAACCAAGGATTTCCCCGTGAAGGAAATCCTAGTCCCTTCTCCTCTTGGGGAGATGTTGGTCCACCCCATATGGCCACTTTGTCACTTCCAGGATTGACAATTGGTTTGCCTGTCTGGCTCTTCTCTACATATGTATTTTAGAATCCCATAATTCCTGAATAGTCTAACCAGCAAGTAGACGACACTAGAGTTGCCTCACAACCTTCTACTTCATCTGATTCTCCCTCTCCTCCTTCCTCTTTGCTTGATAAAGTCGATAAGGCCAAAAATCAAGTAACTGAGAAAAAGAAGAAGGAGAAGGAGAAAAAGGAAAAGAAGAAAAAGGAACCAAAATCGAAAGGGAGCAACCAAGTACCATCTAGAAAAAATTCACACACCACACAGTCAAAACCTAATTCTCCTTGTGTCATTTGCAATGGAGGCCACTATCACCGAGATTGTCCCTGCATCCCTCAGATCTTAAGGGACTGGTCTCCTCATTTGCACAATCCGGTAGCATCAACCTCTGGCGATCACGTTGAATTCTCATCGTCAACCAGTGAAGGTGAAGCACATGGACAAAGAAGGAATCCTAAACTTCCTTGTAATTTGTGTGAAGGCGATCATGTCGTCCACCGTTGTCCCTTCCTTGAAGAGGCTAAAAGAGTTTTGGATAATCGTTTAGTTTCACCGCTATGACTTCCTCCTGGATATCAAAAACTCTTGTGAGCCCTCCACCGGTTGAAAATCCGACTGGCCCATCATTGTGGTCAGCCGAAGCACCTATCAATTGAAAATGAATCATCTGAATCCATACCAAACGAAAGTCAAAGGGTCGATACGGCAGTTGACCCAGTCTTTCCTTCAGAGTGTTCATCTTTGAATGATGTCGTCACTAAAGAGAAAGAGAACGACACCGTTCAAATTATTTTCATCAACACTGACTCCAATGAGCTTGGGGGAACTAACCCCGTTCCTTTATCATAGGAAGGAAGTTCATCAAAGTCATATCCGGTCATCTATTTGGTCCCACCACGAAGCAACCTAGTTGTTTCCTTTGACTGGAATCTACTAGGCAGACCCCGCTTACCAGCCAGTGTACCATTCAGAATCATTGTACAAGCTTACAGAATCGTCATGGTTGATACCATCATTGATGAAGGGGCTTTTGTGAGTATCCTTTCCTCAACTGCTTGGAAAGCTCTTGGTTCACCATCGCTTTTACCTGAAATGAGAAATCTAATAGGCTTCAACAAAGGAACCAGTCGACCTTTAGGGATCCTTCCAAATGTGCCCATTACTTTGAGAAGGAAAATTGTTCACATGAACGTTTTGGTAGCTCAAGGACCTTTAGATTATAATCTACTCCTTGGACGTGACTATATTTTTTGCATGGGAGCCATCGTCTCCTCACTCTTTAGAGTAATGTGTTTTCTGCATGAAGGCAGAATGGTCAAGCTCTGGACCAAATGTCATTCCCTGAATCACACATCAAAAATAGTCAAATTCCATCCCTAAATGGTCTTTTCACGTAAGAAATGTCTCATCAGTCTCCAGTCCATCAACCTGATGAGCGCGAGTGATTCAGGAAGATGTGACTGAAACCCAAGGGGCATGCAGCCTGGTCTGTTTCTACAGGAAAACCTTGGGTATAGAGTGGATTTCCGCGAGGGATATATGACTAGTCTGGCGAACCCGTCCTCACAAGAAAATGGGAACAGACTGGAATAAGATACCTTCATTAAAGTTATGTGAGTGGAGGTGCGTCTGCACCATTCACCTTTGTCTGTTTCGATAGACATCGCCGAGGAAGATGTGACTGAAACCCAAGGGGCATGCAGCCTGGTCTGTTTCTACAGGAAAACCTTGGGTATAGAGTGGATTTCCGCGAGGGATATATGACTAGTCTGGCGAACCCGTCCTCACAAGAAAATGGGAACAGACTGGAATAAGATACCTTCATTAAAGTTATGTGAGTGGAGGTGCGTCTGCGCCATTCACCTTTGTCTGTTTCGATAGACATCGCCGAGGAAGCATTTTTCTTGGTAACCTGGAAATTTTTCGCTATACTTGGGGGCATGCAAACCTTTTGTAAGCAAGCGAGAAGTGGACAGCTAACATTAGCTCTATGATTCCGCTGACTTCAACTGCCTAGGTCGGGTGAGTGGCCAGAACCATTCACCTTTGCAGGGGCAACCTACGCACCGACAGAGTAAAGGAAAAAATTTTCCTACCTAACCTTGGTGGTGATATTAGTAGTTGAGTAGAGAGGCGTAGTTGGTTGTTCCTAGCATGCATACAAGAGGCTCCAGGGAAAAGCTTCAAAAGGTCCAAGCTCCATAAAAAATGGCATATTGAATCAGACATTCTTATCATACGACTGGCGAGCAATGTTGTCACAAATTTCAAGCTCGTTAAAAAATAAACTCTCCACGAGCAGTTTTAGCACATAGTTCAAGCTGGTTAAAAAATAAACATAATTCATGAACAAGTATTTCTCCGAGAATTTAAGCTCATTAAAAAATGAATCGGTAAATAACCATTGTGAATGCCTTATCACCAGCTTTTGAGCCTTGGTCATGTTCTCGCCATCACCTCCACTCTGTTTTTAGCCGATCATTCACCCCCATATGATTGTTTACCCCTTCGAGGAACATCTGCGAAGTGTGATTCTACTAGCCATCCTTGTAACATTGTCGTGATTGGAAAATTCCAAATCTTACCTGGAATCAGCTGCTACCCGAAACCATCACTCATTCCTCGAAAACGAGTCTTATTTAAGCTCTTTTCACCTGACTCGTAAAATATGAAAAGATTGCCGAGCGATTGGCCTCTCTAGCTCGTTAAAAGGCATCATAAGTGATATCCCTCCTCTAGAGTTTAATATTTTTGGACCTGAGGGATTATTACACAAAAAGATCAAGCGCTTGTCTTGTTCGGCTCATTAAAACTATCGAAAATTCATCCCTTTTGTATTATTTTACGCTTTTTCCAGACTTAAGGGATTATACAATGAAAAATAATCGTTGGAGTCTCCTTTCCATTTCTTTCAGACTCTCTAAAATTGAAAGAGACCGAGTTATCTTTGTCGTTAAACTCGTTAAAACCGAATAGCGAAAAACGCATCCGAATGGATGAGAACGAGTTCCATTGTCGCTAAACTCGCTAAAACATAGCGACAGGTTCGCCCGAAGGATGGAATATAGAACAAGAATATGTTATCCTCCTCAAGCTTGAAAAAAATAAAGAGGTACTAATCAGCAATGACTGGGGAAAATTGGGAAGAAAACTTGAAGAAACTTTATTGATAGCAAGTCGCTCTTGAACATGACACTTTTCTTCCGCATCGATGCCGGGTTGGGTTGTTCCATTCACTGGTCATCGCCATTGGTCCATCACACCATCCATCTTTGGGGTTAACGCTACCAATTCGTCGTCAGTTTCACCGATATGTTCAAGAGAAGTCATTTAGACAATTCACCTGTGTCTCACCCACTGCAATACATTCATGCTTCATTCCTTCATGACCGCCACCTTGAACCTTGTATCGTCAGTTTGTTTTCACCTCCAAAATCATTTGCTTCTTTCCGTGTCATTGATGTTGGATTCATTAAGGTCCTCCTGTGACGGGTCGCTTCTTGTCGACATCAGCTCATTATCCAAGAAGTTTACTTAGGAACAACCCTTTCAGTACTTTCAAGCTTGCATGCCTCAATGGCAAGTTTCTCACTTTCGGCGACAAGTTTACATCAATGGCCTTCGACTGAGAGATTTTACGTGGTGTTCGACGCCAAGTCCTTTTCACACCATGTGAATTGTACTGTAGTACCTTGAGGGTCATTGTCATTATTAGTGATTCCTCTCGCGCCTGTTAACAACTTACATCATTGGCTGGTAATCAGGCGATGTCTTTCCATGTTTGACTCCAGAACATTTTTCACAAGGATCAACTTGTACTCCGAGTGAAATTGAACGAGTTTTGAAGACCTCGGATCTAGTTTCATCCATCCAGGCTACGATATATTCAGGAATATAAAAACATCCAGTGTACATCATTTCTGAATAGATGATCATCCAAATCAAAGGATGATGTGTCCATATCATCAGTCTCTCACACAGACGATCGTCTGTCCTATGTACATGAAAAAAGAATTTATAAAGCTGAGCATGGGAATGCCCGCCTCAGCTAGATCATGAAAAAATGTTTTCTAAATAATGTATTGTATTTTATCTTACTACAGGTCGCCTCCTAGCTTGGAAAAACTTCGGATCCTCATATTAAAGCATTTCACCCGACATCAAAAAAGATTAGCGACCTCATGCTTTAGGGGGAAACTATTATAGAAATTTTTGCGCACTTCAACCCCAATCATAAATGTCCATAAACTGAGGGCTCTAAGTCCCTAAAAGTGTTGCTTCACTGCCTAAAGGAACAAGGTCAGCTGATTACATCATCTCCCAGAAGTTCTCCACTGAAAACTGCTCAT